>JAECUM010022577.1:0-39810 GCA_016617855.1 Megalonaias nervosa | reverse complement strand
TATATATATATATATATATATATATATATATATATATATATATATATATATATATATATATATATAAAGAAACTGAGATCCCCAATGCACAGACAGCATATGCTGGTCTGTGGTCTCGTTGTGCCAAAAAATAGTCTCTTACCTCAGTCCACAAATTAAACAGACCTCTCGTTGCAAGATACCGTCTGACTATTTATATACCCAAAGTGAAGAGGAAAGACATTAACGAGTGTCAGTGCTTGTTAGTTGGAGAGGCTGTATGTTGGCAAAAACTTTGTATCAGGACTTAATGCAAGATTCAGTTTCAGAGAATACACAAAGGACCTTTCCCCACTATTCGTGCCGTTCTTGTGGTAATGACACTCAGTCTCAGACGCGTATCTGCCCCCGTATGATAGTAATACAACGCACAATAAGTATATAAAGAAAAGATGGTGAGAAGACAGTTTACTCTTGCGATGTATCAGCCTTTAAAGGACCATCCCATGTACAGATTTTTTAACAAAAGATATACCCACAAAATATGAAATCCTTATATAAGATTAAATATCTACACGAGTTACACCAAAGGTAAGGTATAATCAACCACCATGCTCTCGAACTGATGACCTTTAATCGAGTCTCTCCCGAAAATGTAGCCCAAGTGGCACAGCGCGAAAGGCCACCACTGCACTCCGGCTTCGAAATACCAATGTCAACTCGGCCACTTTGGGAAAAACTTACCTCTACCCCTCATTCGTCGAAAATATCAAATACAACCCATGTATATAAGATGGTAGACGTGTCAATGGATGAGCAAAGATACAGACTGGCGACTGAGACACCATCTCCTCACACAATAGCAAGAGTCTACACGATAGAACTCGATATCTCGCCGGGATAAAGGCCCAAGAATGTTGGCAAAGTCTCTCAACTGGGTACCATTGCTTAACAATAGTGATGACAAAATTTTTATCAAGCTGTTTGTCACGATGGGCGAACTGGACTGGTGTGGTGTCCGAGAGAGTCTCGAGCCTGATGTAAGAGTTATAAAAATCGAAAAAAGACGGCAAATAAATCAGCTACTTCACGATTTGGAAACGGCCGGCCGGCCATGTTCTGAAAGAGGATCAAAAGCTCGGTCCCGCTTTGTGACAGCCCTGTGTTTCATAAACAGTGTCTGTCATTGCGCCATATCACAAATCGTTTAGGATTTAAAAAGAGCTGGTCAGTTGGAGTGCATCTACCTAAGCACCATAATATTAAATAGGCCGTGTAGTATACTTGGTGGGCTTGCAAATAGCAAGGGCTATAACAGTCATTTCAATAGCAAACAAAGACCAGTTTGCGATCTTTTTGTTTCTGTTTCCCTTCTTTCTAACGAATAGAGTATTTTAGGAGTGGTCAAGTAGTACCGCCACATGGCTTCATCATTGTCCTGGCGTGCTGTTGGCTGCAGGGCCTGGATTGTTCTAAGGCTTGATTGGGGCGTTCGAGTTCATTTTCAGCGTCTTTGATTTTTATTGATGAAAACAGATAGTTTGTCGCAGGGGTGACTAGCGCAGTAACCACTTTGCTGCAGACCATTATTGCTACGGCTGCCATTCCTGGAAATGTCAGAAAGGAGCTTCTACTTCAATATACCCGCCTGGATGGTGTTTAATCAGCTTTATTGTTTTCACAAAGGCAGCGATCACATCACCAACTGACATACACAAATCGTTATGAGCAAATTCAAGCTTTGGGGTTGCCTCGTTGAATATTGTTTTGTCTCTGGGAATAACCAACGGCCTTACCAGAAACCTGATCGATGTTGTAGAACAAATAGACACATTGCTTACCAAAGGCAAGACTCGTGTTAACGTGGATAACTTTTGCACTTCAACTGGACTGCTGCATTTGGTGACTTGAGTTTAATAGGTTTTGGGAAATCTTTTTTGATAGCACAACGACTGATTCCAAACCAATAGCTCTACCGACCATTGTTAGTTGTTCTGCTGCCTGCTTTGTTCCTTGGCAGTAACCGTGCTCTGCACTAGTATTGCTACCGGCACCACATATTTCCTTGGCAGTCTGTGTGGCTTATTTGGCCTAGCGCAGCCGAGCAAATATCTTGTCATTGATTTGTTTTCTAGCCACCAGCTCTTATTGTCGTGCTCCCACTATTTTCGGATCTTTAACATGTGTCGTCTTTGCCAGTCATTGAACTGATAAGGTAATCGGGGTATCCTCTGTCTCAACATCATCAGTTACCCTGGCAGCAGTCAAATCGGCTTTCGGATCTGTTACATGATTTGCATCCATGCCCTTTAGACTAGTGTTTTGTTATGATGGACAATGATGTCTAAATTGGAAGTGATTTAACATGGTTAGCGCGGCTGTAAGCGGTGTCATGTACACACCATATCGGTCTAAAAGCTCACAACAGGACGTTGTAAGCATGCCTAACAAAGGGATTTTGCTCACTGTTGCTTGCTAGTTTTAGACTGATTTTCGGCGACGGGGAGCAGCAACATCAAAGCTATAGCCGCACAACTTCGCAGCGTAACCTCGCACAGGGTGTTGGTCATCACAACTCCTAGACGAGCCTCAAAGTGGTCATAGAGATTGTCGATTTCATTGTCATCCATTTCAGTCAGATGAGAAAGTGTGATCTGTCCCTAAAGTGTTGTTTAGCAGTACCGCTAACCACCAACTTGAAAAGATGGGTCCATCTTTTACTCATTCTTTTGAACCTCCAAATATACTAAGGTGTCGGCCGTAGGTATGGTATTTTTTTCCCAAAGTAATTTGGTGGAATATCTCATTGTAGACTATTGTTTTGTATTTGCTTTATTTTGTTATGTTTTTGCTAGCACATGTGTAATGATAAAACCTGTTTGTCGTCTAAGTTTCATATATGCGTGCAAAGTATATTCTATGTTCCTTCCAAATAAGATGAACAAAATGATATGTAATAATTCCCATATGTTTACAAGTGTTTTAATACGTTGCTTGTCTACATCTTCTTGTGGAAAAAAATGATAGGCAAACTGACAGCATGCACCTACTATTGTTCGCAAGGTGCAATGGATATCTATGGGTACGCTATGCCATGCGCAACTACCACATTCTTGGTTCGGAGAAGACATACTGCTAGAATCCTGCGTCTGACAGTGTTCGTTTCTTTTCCAGAGTTTATTGTGGCTGACGGTCTTATCACTGATGTATCAGGTGCCCATGTCTATCGTTATCGAGTACTATGCCATCCTCCTATATGGATCAAATTTTTCAAGCTTTTAATCTGCCTGTCATGTAAGTTTAGGTTATTTCGTATATAAACAAGTTATCCAACTTACACTTGCCATCCCGGTTCCACTACTTCACAATGCTTTTTACAAACTGGGGTATGTGCCGATCAAGATCTATCAGCTCTTGTTTGTCCACCATAGATTGCTCTATGGAATCTATGCCCCCCAATAATACTATGTAGAAACTCGATGATTAACTTTTACGCCCATTTTGCCACAGTAATGTCCACTTTTGAATCTAATAATTCAAGCATAACAAAGCAAGAGTAAAGCAAAACAGATGCTTTAATACCTGTTGTCTTGTTGCCTGAGCAATGGTCGTGAAAACCTTATCGACAGTAAGCTATGTCTCATCCACCTTATCGTTAACCCCTCCCTGTTATATTGTTTTTGCACGAGTGCATTAATCATCACCGATTTCCGGATTTACCCGTTTTTAGTACTATCTGATTCATAAATAAGGAAACATCTCATCATCTAACGGTCTTCTGCAGCCTTCTTCTCTTTTTAGAACTTCTCATCTACACGTCTTATTGTTGGTGTTCAAGTGATACCTCGAACACAGCACCAAATCGCTTATCTCTTTATCGGTCCGCTAGATCATTACCCCCACCGACCGTCCCTCTACGTGGGTTCAAGTGTCTTGTTTCATTTTTCTTCTTAATAATACACATAAAACGTTTATATCTTAACATAAATAGACGCTAGCTAATATTATACCGCTTATAAGTTAAATTTGTGAGCATTGTATCTAGCAAATTGTCTTATCAGTCTGTGACAACTGTGCAGCGTGTTCCAACTCAGACAGTAGCTGCACAAAGAGTACTCGTTCGCGAGCAGACAGTTTTCAAAGCTATAGCAGCCCATGCTTTGAAAGAGACCGATCTATTTATCCTGCTCCATGATCCTTGGGTGACTAATTATACTTCTTCGTGAACACCTAAATGCTTTGCTCTGCGTGACGGGCCGAAATGTCATTTCTGTCAGGACCTTTGTAGCTGAGCAGTCATCGATCAACGTACGGTCTTGTTCACCAACGAAGTGATCATAGAAGAACCAAAGCCAGTTGTAATCCTTCGGGTCAACGAGGAATCGTTCGGAGTCTGTTCCAATCAAACATTCTGTTTCTTATGCCATGTTCCAGCAGATGTATAGACAGAGGATGACAAGATGTTGAAATGCGCCTCGATAATTGCCTTCAAGGCTGTTGATCACGGCCTTGCCGCAGCCTGCGTGTCCACAGACAATAGCAGAGTGGGAGAAGCACTTTTGCGCAACGTCAACGTATTTCATTTAGACCATCCCAATGGGCGAACCTGCCATCTTGAATGTGTATTTGTGGATCCGTCGTGATCTAGACATATGTGTAAAATAGCCCCTCATCCTTTGCCCTTATTTGCAATTACAATGGTTACTTCCACACTGGCATTTTCGACTTTTCTTCCGCCGCCCTGGAAGGTATAGTTCTTGAAGCGTAAGTACAGTCACCATGCATAGGTCTCTGTAAGGTACTTACGCCTCTAATATCGGTTAGATGCATGTTTTTGCAACGATGGCAATCTCGGATTGTCGACGCTTGCCACTACAAAGAATTACCTGACTTCGTCTCACTATTGGTAGGGTCAGAAAGCTTCACTATACAACGGGTTAGGAATGCTCTAGCTGGTAGCCTTGACCTTCGTATTCTTGTGCTGTATAACTGTTCGGTGTCAAGGGTGAATAAGTTACTTTGTTCCTCAAACAGTATTTGGATGTGATCAGTGCTGTTCGCGGGTACGACGAGATTCATATTCAACAAGGTTGACCCTTCTCATGCGTGACCTTTCTGTAGCGGAGTTCGATGTTGTACATGATGGCCAGCCCCCCATTTTACTGAACCTGGATGTGTATGAGCTCGGAGTACGTCATCATATCGTATTCCAGTGAAATGTTATCGATGGTGAAGCTGACTTTTGTGTCTCTCGTCGACTTCATTATGGGCAGTATTTGTTTAAGGCGAGCTTATACTCCAGGCTATCGACCAGGCCTGAATGGTTCTGGAGATGCTACAGGAAATCAAAGTTGAAAATATACATGAAATCTGTTCCCGTGGGTGTTGGCGATTGAATTATCATCTGCCACGTGGTCATCGCCCTTTCTGGCGCTCACCGTCATAGTGAGCATGTTCTGCGCAGTAAACTAGTCTATGCCCTGGTAGGCCATGCTCTGGAAATTTCCTACGAGCCAGACTAAATAGAACTCTCAGGTGAGGCAGAAACATCAGATATGACAGACCGAAGCCTGCTGGATATGTTGGCCATAGCGAGTGGAATGCAACCAAGCGTTCTTGAGAGGCTGTACGAAAAGATGTTTGACCTTTAATGACAGGAGCAACTCCAACGGATCGTAAATGCTTTTCACGGGTAGTTGAAAAAGTACAACCTGTATCCTACGAAAGTGGACTATGGCAGCTTTTGGCTTGCTGATGACCACTGAATCTAGTTCATGAGCTAGGGCATGTGGTTAACTTGGAAGTGCATCACCCGATTTTACATGAGCCTAACCAAACATGGCGTGGTGGTCTTCAGGAACCAGTTGATGTTTTTGGAGTACACGACCTCACACCATTTTTGGGCAAGAGCATATATCGCCTTAACATTGTGGACTCGTTATTTGCAAAATACGTAGGGAAATGTGACGCTAAAGCTTCAAGTCATATTAATCTGCATAGAAGGAGACTTGAAATCCCTGTAATCCTGTACATGTACACCCATTTCACCGATGTATCTAGCATCCATATTGAAGTAGAAGGCTTTTGATGCCATCTTGCGTCATGTTTGTTAGCCTAACGTGTACCTAAACTGTGCCCGCAAATACCCCTGTAGCAGACAATTGACAACCGTTCCGGTTTCTCGTGGCTGGCCTCCGATCTATTACATGGTGGGTTGACTGGAAGAAGATCAGAACGGGAGAGTCCTTTTAAAGGTGACGAACTGCTGGTTCGACCACACAATTGCACACTTAACGAATGGGCCAGGCGTCAAAAGCTTTAATATTATGGTACTGCAAACCAGGACACATACAGATATATTCCTCTATGCTTCCAAAGACAAGGAGCTGATAACGTTGGTGGTCCACGTTATTATGAAGAATAACCTAGCCATGGCTTACTATTCCTCTTGGGATTAGCAGCTGAATGGTTCAGCAGTGTCAACAGGTATGGAGGAGATAGGCCAGTTGACTGTACCATACAAAATCCCTCTTTATCAAGCTGGACAAACTTTTGACAACATACAATGTTGTCCACTGCGCTTCCTCCTCACTTCTGGAAATTGTTCCCGCATCCTGTCCTGAGTTTTGTATTGTTACGACTGTCCATATCCAAGATCGAAGCTTAAGCGTCTGCAATATGGGATAATTACCGTGTTAAAGATCCGGTTCACTCACGGTCCATATAGCCTCATTTGCAGCGGCCTGTTCGTCTTGGTAGTCCCAGACATTCGCTAAGGAAGGTATACAAGCTAGAGGAAAGCTGCCACGGCAAAATAGAAAGAATCTCGCCGCAGTTGCAAGTCTATGTTAAAAATCATATGTCGACGCCCTAAATACAACACAAAGATTGTAGACCTCAACATGACCGGTGCGTATCTCAGTGTCAATGGCACCCTACCAAGTATCTCATACGTTGACGTAACGCCAGTCACTTTCCCATTCAAAAAATCAATAAATAAATTTTAAAAAACATCATGAACTGACAAACCCTCTGTATGAATATGTCGTTAGAACGATCAGAGGGTGAGTGATTCCCAACAGAAATAGAGGCTATTAGGGTGAGTTTTACATGTTCACCCGAGACGATGGTTCTTGCCTTTCGACTTGCTACACTTTCGTTCCAACGTA
Source organism: Megalonaias nervosa (assembly GCA_016617855.1). Lineage (NCBI taxonomy): Eukaryota > Metazoa > Mollusca > Bivalvia > Unionida > Unionidae > Megalonaias > Megalonaias nervosa. Next base: position 32,662 of record JAECUM010022577.1, on the reverse strand, counting down.
ATGATAACACCGCTATCAGATACTCCATTTACAGCTGCCTTTAGCCGATGTTATTTGCCGCTCTTGCGTGTCTTCAACATGAGGAGGGACTTTCAGATGTTTGGAAGTTTCAAATACGATGGAACGATGAGCAAGTAGACACCTAAGTTTGAGATTATAGGTTTCCCCAATCAAGCCAGTCAACTTCATATCAAAAAGGTTACATTGCATAGTCTATCTTGAACTCAGTCCGTGATGGTGTCAATATGCGGAGATCATTACAATCGTTTCTTGCGCAAGCCTATTAACAGAGCTGAAGAAATCAGAACGATTTACCTCATTGCTAACCAATTTAAAGGGAAAAGATGCCAAACTGATTACAACTTCAGACAACACCTCTGTGGCCTTAAAAGACGGAAATCGGCTAATCATAGATGGAGTTGAAAAAAAAACTATCATATTAAAGCTGAAAAGCATTAGTCTCGAGGAGCTCCGCGCTTCTTTCATAAAAAAGATTGGCTGGAGATACAGTAGATTTCTAGCACGTTCATGGTGCAACATCTGCATAAATAATTCTAAGCGCTCCGCCGTATGAATGTACGTATACATCTTTGTTAGGCTATGGCCCGCAGTATAAACTAAATGTACATTCTCGCTCTCCCTCACCGTCACTGCTTTCTTTGATCGTGACTGGTTCTTTCTGATAGGATCGATTGGTGCAAATTAACTAATTCTCACGAGCGTGACCAGTTCCTTCAAGTGTGCGGTGACAACGAACATTGTGGAGTAAAGTGCTTTCAATTCGTAGGGACCGCTTAGATGATCCAGATTCTCTTTTTGATTAGGACAATCCTCTTTTCTCTAAAATACAAAGCACTTATGAAGCGATGTATAAAATATTCTATTTTCCGCCGAGAGTAACAATAAAACATTTTTGTCACGATTGATGTTTCTATTTTGTGATTTATCTCAAGTTGTTCAAAAACGGGTGGAGGGTACCTTCTCCCCCCACCCCCCAAAAAAGTTTTTCGTGCGTTGATGAATAAGTGCACTTGAACAATCTACGTAGTACAAAACAGTAGTATTATTAACATCACAATTCGGCTTTACATTCAGCAGTAAGATTAATTAAGTTTTATTTAATCTCTGACGTGAGATTTAAAAAAAAGGTAAGTCCATTTTACCTAACATTCCTCCCAGCTCTCCATTGCCCTAGGGGTTTCTATTTATGGTATTTTAGCAGGGGTTGGGGGTGGGGGTGGGGGTGGGGGTGGAGTTCTGAAACCGCTTTTTTCTTTGTCGCGGGGTAAGAGTGGGGATCTGATTTTACATCACAAACACGCTTCATGGATATTACAGATTTTTGGTGCATATCTTAAATTTTAACCAGTTTTTCAGGAGTATGGGTAAATGCGAAGCTATTCCATATCTGTAATTTGAGAGTACATATAAAACAAATCCCTATCTTAAGTATGTATCAGTTATGTTCAAGAGTTTTATGAGAAGGCACACGTGAATATACGTACAATACTACTCTTCTGTATTATTTATTTTTCCGGACTTGAAAGTTTGAAAAAGGACACATTTTTAGTTAAGTTTTGTAATGCAAAGAAATATCATGGCTACTTATGAACTTTATAAATCCTGCTGCGGTGAATATATGTCTGAGAAAAGTATATATTTATATGTGCGTATACTTTATTCCTGAGGATTTGGGTATTTAGGCCAAGGGAGGATATATGTCAAGCTACCGACATCATTCTATTCATATTTAAAATAATATACAAAATTGTAGCTGTGTCTTCTTCAGCAAATGCAACGCCAGCTTAAGCTGAGATTCATTTCCTACTAGAAATATCTAACTGTAACAAAAAGTAAGATGTTTATTATGATCTTACATTTTCTTTTAATTTTAATGGAAGACATGCAATGACACGAATAGAAACACAATAAATTCTTTTCAGGTTTTAAAATGATACTTATTTTTAAAGATCGAGTTTACTTTTTGCAACTTAGAAACATTCATCATCTACTAAGACACACCTATACCTAACAAGAAGATTAATTTCCTTTGTATTTTTATGTGAAGGCATAGATACTTTTTCCCTGGAATATTTTTGAAATAAGGACACAAATACAATGTACATGAACAAGTAGTAAATTACACAAAAAATTAAATTATTCAGAGGCTTACACATATTAGCTATAACGTAGAATATGAAGACTTCATAGTAAAATGGTATGAAAATACGATTTAAATTACTTTGCAGCTACAATTTCAAAATTACAAAATTTAATTAAAGTATCTGAATAATTCGGCGACAACTAGACACAGTGCTGCTTATCATGATACTGATACTGCTTATTACGATACTGATACTGCTTATCATGATACTGATACTGCTTATTACGATACTGATACTGCTTATCATGATAGTGATACTGCTTATTACGATACTGATACTGCTTATCATGATACTGATACTGCTTATTACGAAACTGATTATCGTTTAATGCAATTAGTAAATCTACATCTACTGATACTACTTATTACGATACTGATACTGCTGATTACGATACTGATACTGCTTATCATGATACTGATACTGCTTATTACGAAACTGATTATTGTTTAATGCAATTAGTAAATCTACATTTACTGATACTACTTATTACGATACTGATACTGCTTACCATGATACTGATACTGCTTATCATGATACTGATACTGCTTATTACGAAACTGATTATTGTTTAATGCAATTAGTAAATCTACATCTACTGATACTACTTATTACGATACTGATACTGCTTATCATGATACAGATACTGCTTATTACAATACTTATACTGCTTATTACGAAACTGATTATCGTTTAATGCAATTAGTAAATCTACATCTTTTATGAAACGTTGCAAGAAATGTTTCTTTAATGTTATTTAAAGACAAATACACAATGTAGCTTAATACTGAGATTGATGCTTTTATGTTAAATTCATCAAATATGTCTTTCACGTTCAAAAACATCTGACTCTATCATAAAGTAACTCTGTGCCATTATTTATGTTGCAAAAGTTCTTTTTAAAGAAATTTCGTATTATTTAGTATTATGACATTGCACAATCAATCAATTAAATTTGGTCTGGAAGTTGATGGTGTTTGTGTTTGTTTGGCAAGAAGTTTATTTATTTTTAAGCAAGATTTGGTTTTATAGAACATCCTAGCCTGATGATACGAAATTTTAAAATTAAAACAAATTTAAACTATTTCAGCTCTGTTATTGTACATAGTCGGTACATCATGCAATGGGCTGATAACAGTACTAGTGGTGGGCGAAGTCCGGGAAATAAAGACTGAACTATTTTAAAAATTGATAAGTGGTCCAGTCTAACTTTCAGTCTGCTACTTGGTTTGCGTTGTGTATTTTTATCAAATGTTTTTAAAGTTTTCTGATCACAGAGTGCGCTACCTTTGTTATTTGTTCTTTACGTGTGTATTTTTGTACAGTGTGCGTAAGAAATGATGTAAATGTGTTTTATTGCGAGTCTGCTTGACATAAATAATGGCGCTATTCCTTTTGTATATGAAAAATTGCAATAACAAGGACCATATAAATTGGTATATTTGTTGGCATAATGGTTCATCAGTCGAGAGATTTAACGTAGGATGGTACAGCAAATAGTCGAGTCAATCTACAAATAACGATACCGTCAAGCCCCTACACAGGATGTAATTAGTGTCCTCCGTGCTCTACAATTGGATCATGATTCTATATCGAGTTTTTCTTCATAATTTGTTTTCCGGCTTTAAATAAAAATTAGCTTTAACCTGGGGCACGACTCTACCTACGTCAATAAATAGCTCTTTCGTTCCATCAATCGATACTTGTCACTATTCTGTCATTAGCGCACATAAAAGTATCTCTTTCTTTGTTTCAAGAGAAGAAAAGGATGTCGTTAAATAGGATGCATACTATTAGCAGCAGCAGCAACAACAGCAGCAACAACAACAACATTACCACTATTTTCTGGTGGCAAATTAAATACATGGTTCTTTATCCATATTAAAGAACAAAACCTGGTCCTTATTTTGTTCTGTCTAAACACGGGACCTGACCATGTGTACATTTTACGAAACTCGGCTATCCTCTAAACATGTTAATAGTTCGGGGGGGGGGGGGCGAAACATGGCAATAGCATTTTTATCGAGGTATTGAGAGCTGGACATTTTGTGTTTCCAAAACTATCAGGCACCCATCCTGAAAACTGAGTAGCATGTATCTTTCTTTCCTTGTATAAACGTTCACAAATCATACAGGCTGATTCCCCAAAACGAACACAATCGAAAACTGAAGTGAATGTATGTAACGCTAGCTAAATTCAAGTTCAAACCTTTATTATTCAAAGTATTCAATCAGACCTCTATGTGTGTGTGTGTGTGTGTGTGTGTGTGTGTGTGTGTGTGTGTGTGTGATTTGGATTTTTGACGTAGCTTTAGCAATTTTCCGGTCATATAGCTACAATGTCTGCAGTGTGGCAGTTTACAGTGCACTGGGGCATCATGTCCCACCCAGTCACATCATCCTGACACCAGGCTGACCAGTCCTAACACTAACCTCTTAATGCTGAACGCCAAGCGAGGCAGCTGCTAGTACCAGTTTTGTAAGTCTTTGTTATGACTGGCTGGAGTTCTAACCCGCGACCGTCCGCATCCGAGGCAGACGCTCTAACCACTTAGGCCACTGGAGCGGTCATTCAATCAGACCTAAAGGAATCGCTAGATATATTCATATTTTGACACCCTGCTAATTTTTAAGATAGAGGGCACGAGCCTAATAAGTATGAGCCTTCTATTTAAAAAAGAATCTCACAGAAAGAAAATCCTTACATTTCCTTTTAATTAAGCTTAACAACGGATTGTCTTGTTGCTAATTGCCTTTGACATGGGATCAGATGCGTAACTTGGGTTTGAAAAAAAAAAAAAACGGTCAGCTAGGTATACGTTTTTTGGTATGTGTGCTACAGATGTGAATATCTCAAAACCAAAATGGTTGATGAGTAATGAGAAGTAAAGCAATTCGTTATAATGACAGTGAACTTCAATCAGGCATAGATCCCATGTTGTTTGATTCTGCCTCCTTGTCACAGGAATTATTCAAAACAGTACTTGTCTGTCAGATATAGACAGGCAGACCGTTGTTTCAATTAAGATAAGTTAAATATAGAATGGTTACAATGTTTTGTTTCCATCAGGCTCGATATGGGATATGATAGAACGTTGATCTTTCTGATGAAGTCAGCGCTCTGCTGACATATAATAATAATAATAATAATAATAATAATAATAATAATAATAATAAAAATCTTTAAACCAGAAAAACAAACATACATACATACATACATACATACATACATACATACATATATACATGCATCCATACATACATATTGGGCTTAATCAGTTATTTCAAACCCATATTCATGTGTCTGCTATTTATGGTCAGCATAAAACAGCCTGTTAATATGGAATGATATTATTCAGAAGAAACGGTTAAATGCGTCATAATTAAACTTTTATTCCGTTTGCACATACATTGCTGGCTTTGAATGATCAGTATGGCCAGAATCCAAAACTAAAGCTGCTTGCATTGATTTGCTTATATATGCATCTTAAGACTAAATAGTGGTATGCATACCCCGAGTACAGCGCTAAAATGTTATTTAATGTAATTTTTAAAATTTCAGAACTTTTAACGTCTCCACCGACATTCCTACAAAGACAACCTTGAAGGCACAATAGTACAGCTGAGGGTGAATTTTCTTACAAAAATGTTGGGACATTTATGTATATCAACTGATTAAATACTATTTAAAAGCAATTATGGGGCAATATCAAGTAGGTAAAGGTTCTCATTCTGAAATACGAGCTCTCTGAGATCTTCGTACGTAGAGTAACGACTCTATCGTATCCATCTTGAAATCCCGCTCGGCAGTGATCGGCAGATCCCGAACGAATAACACACATAATTCCAGTGGCCGAAATTTGCATAATTATATGCCGTATTGTAAACACTGAAGTTGATGACGTAAAACACAACCACGCTACAAGACCGCTCAAAATGTCAACAACGGTGAGTACGATCTTCTTCTGATCTCGTTCTTTTCTCTTTATCCTTTTCCTTTCTAATTTTAATTTTGAGAGGAAACACTGAAATTTATGTAGCACTATGTTTGTAGTTCTATTTAAAAGCTTTTGTGGTACGAGAATGATTTAAATCGACGTACTTTGTACAATATTGCAAAACCCCACAAGTAACCGATTTCTTGCTTGGTATAGACCGTATTCAGTAACGTCAGAATTTCATGTGCACGCATTAGCGCGCCTCCATATTGGATTACAAGCGGAGGTCGACAGGGCTCATGGTCATTCCGTACCCAAGTCATTTCGTACCCAGTGGAAATTGGTCGTTTCGTACCCAAGGTGCTAGTCGTTTCGTACCCGAGGTGCTGGTCGTTTCGTACCCAAGGAGGTGGTCGTTTCGTACCCATTAATTTACAAGGTCAGATATACAGTATTGTCATATTTACCGCCCCCTCTCTAGGCCTAATCTTTTTCCTACCTTAAAAATTGCATGAGCAAAGCATATCCGGGCAAACAATTGACCAAACACAAATAATTACAGTAATTGTATTGTTTTCACTGTATAATACCATCTATGTACTAAAATGAATTAACAAAAAATTCACATTGCCAGTAAAAATAAAAAAGAAAACGTTGGCCAGGTTTAAATAACTGAGTAAGTCCATTCTTTTTTCTATCGTTCAAATTAACATTGTCATATTTCTTGGTATTATTTACTAATGACCAACGTGACTGAAAAAATTACAAATGTTTTTCCTCTCAAAGCAACTAGAAATTCTGCGTTCTTTTAATAATGGGGCTGTATGTAGATAAAACAGTGTTGCTTGAGTAAGTTTCTCTTCTCCAAGGACCAATAATGGTGTTAATTTCAATTTTTGTCGCCTGCTTTTAAAGGTGTTGAACGTGGTATACTATACGGACCGCCAAGCCATTTTTTGGTAGACTGCCGGCCGCATTAGCATACTTGTGCAAAGTTTTGGACACTTTCAACGATCTTTTTGGCTTAATGATAAATTTTAATTCATTGTATATAACTCCAAGTTTGCCTTCTGATCATTATACTAAATTATTAGTGGCTGAGTAAAACAAATTTAAATTTCCGAAGTTAAAGTAAATCCCCAGTAAACAAGTGAGGTAAATATAGTATTAATGTCAAATAATTCTTGACACGGAATTTATTAAGATTTCTCCAAATCAAAAGACTGCTGAAAAACAGAGACCTCGTGTAATTATTTCAAAGTAAAACAAAAACTAATAAATAAGCAAGCACGTGTGAAACTGAACTAAGCTTGAAAGCTTCAACTTACTAGATATCCGTGGATTTTAACATTTGATAACTTAACATTTCAATTATGCTTCCCGTTAAAGTATACAAGGTCATGTAGAATTCATATAATATTATCCCTTAATTATGTTCCTATTATTATTATTAGTATTATCCATTTATGTATAGCCGTTACTTCACTAACATGTAAAATTCATTTTAGCATTGATCTTTTGTGTAATTACCTTTGTAATTTTGCATGCCTCTATCTATCTATCTATCTATCTACCTATCTATCTATCTATCACAAAGGGAAAAAAAGCAACATAGAAATAGTTTATTCAGATGAAATGAAAATTGCATATGCTATTATATTACAATGCTTCATCTTGGCGATCCAAAGATGCTCACTCTTACCTGGTAATACCTGTAATGAAACATTGAACAGCTTTAAACAGTTTGAAATACGTATGAAATATCTTTTTCATGATATTTGTGGTTACATTTGTACTTTAGGTACGACACGACTATAGCATTGGGTAGAAAACGACCAGCACCTTGGGTACGAAACGACTCATTTGGGTACGAAACGACTTGGGTACGGAATGACCAGGTTCGGGTCTACAGTTGTGGTTGCCAATCAGACGTGGAGTATATAACAATGTCAAAGCCAGTGAAAATCAAAGAAAATCAGAGATATATCGACACGTTAGACAGTACTATTGTGCCTTTGAGCCTGAAGACTTTAAAAAATGGTACTAACATCTGCCTCGCTTGGCGCTCAGCATTAAGAGGTTAGTGTTAGGACTGGTCGGCCTGGTGTCAGGATAATGTGACTGGGTGGGACATCATGCTACATGTCTGCGGCATGATGCCCCAGTGCTAGACATCACTATAAACTGCCACACTGCAGACATCGTAGCGATATGACTGAAAAATTGTTAAAGCTACGTTAAAACTCTAAATCACACACACACCTTTGAGCCTGTGCTAAGCTATACCTACGTCTATATATAGCTTTGCGAAAATCAGCCCATACTCGTCATCGAGCTATAACTAGAGCACGTAAAATTGCCCGTATTTTACGAGAAAAAACATATGTATAGGCCATCTGGTTAGAACTTCAAAGCAGTCAGATAGAGACACATTTGTTTCAGTTAAGGTAAGCAAATTAACATTAGAATGGTTGTAATGTTTTGTATAACATGAAATGTTGATCTTTATGATGACGTTACTAAAACTGGCATACCTACTACTACTACTACTACTACTACTACCGCTACTACTACTACTACTACTACTACTACTAATAATAATAATAATAATCATTGCGTCAAAGGTCTTTAACTTTCAGGAAAGCTGACGTACCTACCTATGTATCTACCTACCTACACACACACACACACACACACACACACACACACACACATATATACATACATACATACGAAGTTGGAGCTAATAATTTACTTGCATTCTGTACTTTCACAATAGCGAATAAGAATTCTTCAAAAATATTTCAATTGTTCCTGCTTAAAGTTCTTTGCTGAAAACGAGTTCTCCTGAATATTTAAAAGTGGGTCATTCAGTTGAGTTGTAGGTGAGGCTAAGTGGTTATTGTATACATAATAGTTTGAATGTACACCTTTTTACTGATTACATTACATGTTCGCAAGGCTGCACAATGAATCAGCTAACGAGTTAACCAATCAAATTCAGTACTGGGTGTACTACTTCCTGATCGATTTCACTAAGTTGCTTTTTATTAGTTTCATTTATCCGTATCGGGCAAAACTAACAGTTAAATCCGGTTGTCCGAATAGGTAAACATGTTTTGAAATACATGAGGAAACATAGAAAGTTCGCAACTAAAAGTTGGTTGACTGGTTTTATGAAGTAGTGAAGAAATGGATGTTTGGGACCTCGGCCCCGACTGGGGTCAAAGTATTCTAACCCTCGACCTCGTGGCACATACCTATAAACGTGCTTCTTTTTGCCCCGCGCATACAAACATGGAATAGCTGTAATTTACGAATATGTGGGGATAGGTGGACTCACACAGACACACACGTGTATGAAAATCCTCAGTAGCTATAGTTGTCCATATGCATGTATGTATCAAGTCAAATTTTGCTATATTTTGACAATAGTATCACTATGAGTCACATTACATAACTTATTTGTGGATTAGTGCAATCACTTCAGGATGTTTGCATGACAGTCTATTTGCATGAGTTATAACTCTCTCTCTCTCTCTCTCTCTCTCTCTCTCTCTCTCTCTCTCTCTCTCTGATTGTATGTAGTAAGTATTTTTAACACTGCTCGATGATACAAATAATGTTCTAATTTATATCAAATACTCATATTTCAGGATCTAATATGATGACTCAGACAGGTAGGAATGGATTTTTATGTGCCAGCTCTCTTCTCATCTGCCTAGAGAAACTAAGATAGCTGCCCGTTCCAGGACGTTTTAGTATATAGTTACATATCTATTGTATACATGTTTGAAGCATTCAATAGACACTAGTAAGGTGATACTGCAGCAGTGATGAGTGGAAAACTAGTATTGCTGCATTATGACAATCGCTTGCATTGTGCGAGTGTCGGCAACTGTTATGTAGCTGAATATTAGCAATACTTGTATTCTAAGATCATCTTGACTTTTCTCAAGGTTACAGACACACGTCTTAGTAACTTCCAAATTCTCAAAATTACTACTTTGTCCTTGTTAAGACTTTAAAACATAATGTGTTTATCGTTCACGGACTCCACTGGATCAATTCTTGCTTTTCCCCGATCACAATAAGCGTGTATTTAAATACTTTTATAAGTATGGCGTGCAAACACAAGCAATATGATGGTGATGATTTTGGACAAGCAGAATCATCCGAGTCCGTCGATGTTGGTAATCGTGTTGTAGGTTATATCAAACAAGAATTCATAAAAAGACGAAGTGCAAATGTAGATGCATTTGTCAGTCGTGATTCGAAAGATACAAGGACAGTTGCTGGCCATAAAAGATCAAAGAGTGAAGGTTTTTCAACACATAGCGCAAAAACTAAAGTTACCAACCTTATCGATATTCCTTCTTCTTCGAGTTGCCTTGCGGGTTTTGATACGCAAGAAACAGCGAAAAATACAGACACTAATATAGGAAGGCCTCTGTCAGTAAGTTTACCCACAAGATCGAGGAATGCTGTTCAGGAAAGATGCAACGGTGAAGCTCAACAATTCCGAACTAAATCAAGACATTCTTCCCACGAGGAGCCGCTGACCAAGGTTTCATCCCCTGCCGTCAAGATTCGAACAAGATCCTTGAGTGGTAATATAGATGCGCTAGTCCCGAGCAATGATTCTGAAACAACAAGGAAAATTTATAGTTTCCAAGAATCTAACAGCGCATTTTATCAAATGTATCGCCCAATAACTACATTCACCTTTCGGAAAAAGGCTAATTTGTTTTATTCTCTTACTGACTTCAGCAAGCTTAATATAAACACCAACGCAAGGAATAGCTTTAACAATACATCTGCAACAAAGAAATATTTCCATCATACAAGACCCAAAAGTGATGAAATTAAAATACCCAATGAACGTGTCGAGCTCAATAGCTCTAGGGAAGAAGAGTTTCAAATCCCAAAAGCCGAATTTCTTTCCGGACACTGCGTCAATAATTCTGAAGAAACAAAAACGACGGTAAACGAAGAACGAAGAGAAAGCGGTTTCATATCAAACATCTTGTGGGGAATTAAAACACTGTTTTCACGTACACCATCAGAGACCGAGCTAAATAGCTCTAAAACTTACTTAAATTCTGTGGGAGTAACAGATTCGTTAAAGGACTCTGAATCCCTTGATTCCATAAGTCTGACGTCAATAGGTTCGTCAAAGGCATCTGACGCTGGCAGCTTGGCGTCATTTGGCTCGAGCACGATTCTAGTTGAGGGCGATTGCCTGGACGATACACAAATAGGCAAGTGATTGACGTATCCATGAACCTTCTTTCAGTTTATTGCGTCACATTTTTAAGCATGATTATATATGTGTGTGTGTGTGTGTGTGTGTGTGTTTTATAAATGCAACATCATCTTCATCGTTGTAGTCAAAGTTAAAATTTTCTGTTAAAATTAATATCAGTAAAATACAGAGGAATGGATACATGATTGCATGGACGCAGGCTAAATACCATGCTTTGCATGGAGTGATGAGACCGCTCCGGTGGCATAGTGGTTAGAGCGTCCGCCTCGGATGCTGGAGGTCGCGGGTTCGAACCCCGGCCGAGTCATACCAAAGTCTTTAAAAATGGTACTAACTGCTGCCTCGCTTGGCGCTCAGCATTAAGAGGTTAGTGTTAGGACTGGTCGGCCTGGTGTCAGGATAATGTGACTGGGTGAGACATCATGCTATATGTCTGCGGCATGATGCCCTAGTGCTAGACATTACTATAAACTGTCACACTGCAGACATCGTAGCGATATGATTGAAAAATTGTTAAAGCTACATTAAAAAATCTAAATCACACACATTCACACACATGGGTTGATGAAAACATGTAAAATATTCTCCAATGTCGATACTTTACCTTTCCTAGAAATTACAGTTCAGGATTAATCTCATGATTTACAGGGATCGAGGCAAAACGTTAGACATAATCCTGTTGATTCATTTCGAGTAAACATGTTATTTTCTGCTGACAACATTGCATGCGACGCTTGCTTCTGTTGGTACAATAAATCATAGTTTAGTATAATCTGCTCTTTCTACCTTTAAAATTACAACCATATTTTTGTTCAATATCATCACTGTCGTCGATTTTGTTTGGTTTTTATGTTTTCCCATCTAAACATTATCCACCTCTGAATACATTGATTTGTTCTTTCTGACAACACTGATATAGCTAACTTAAATATATAATTGTCGAGAGTGATTTGTTTATAATTAAAGAGAGGAATATAAGACAATTAAAGAGAGGAATATAAGACAACTGAGATGAGGGGACACTATAATTACCCGTGGTTGATATCAGATCGAATACACTACGTGGTACGATAAATTTTATTGCTAACAAATTACACATTTAATCTCCAATATTGGAATTCCTAGTTCGAACCATCAATGATAAGAACTTTACTGTGACACTCGTATATACTGAAAGTAAAAACAAAAACAAAAAACTATCGATTCGGATCGAGGGTAGCATTGATAGTGCTTCTCAAATGAGAAATGTATAACTCAGTTACTTTCACGGCCCCCTTAATGAATATATTGTGTTTGATGAAGAGTAGAATTCTCAAAGCCCAAAACTAGTCACAACTGTGGACACGTGTACCCGTTTTATCTGCAAAATATGAGAGTACATACTGGATATTGCTCCTGAAATTCCCACGATTGGGATATACTCTATAATGCATATTGCGATATCAACCAAAAAGAGCAGTAACAGAATATAGGCCGTTCCCTGCCATCGGATATTCAGTTGATTTATTTTAGGTAGTTTTGGAACAGATTATAGCGCATTAAAACACTATCCCAGTTGTTGAAGGAAGTGTTCTGGCGTAATGCAGAACGGAGACATTGTACAATCAATACGAAACGAGTGTAGGCACGTTGGCTGGCTATAACTTACCCAAGGGGGAACAACTTATGCTATTTACTGTGCAAAATATGCTTATATTTGACAATCTGAAGCAAGAACAGTAAAGGGAGATATTAAGACAATGTTTTTTTTTTCTTCTATTTTTTAAATGCTACCCCGTATGTACACAACTGTTAAGAAGCGCCCAATTTTACTAAGCGTGTAATTCGTTTATTTATTTGTTTTTCTTTATTTCAGAGCGTGACTGGCGTTTACTTGAAAAAGGCAAGAAATCAGGTCAGTAAATATGTATACTACCAATTTTCTTTTTTCTGTAAGGGCGGGGGTGGGGTGGGGGTGTAGTCAAAAGACCTCTGCCCGATTTGTTGCTTGAATGGTTAGTTTTAATTTTTAGCTAGTGAAAAGCTACTTTTCAGAAGAAAACAATCTTTCTAAATGGTTCAATCAAATCTCAAAAACTCAGGCTCTAATATTGTATAATTTCCAGAACTGGTGTCACATATATGAAGGCCTAACGATGTGGTTTGAGAACCTTGTCCTAAAAAAAATGTTTTTGTTTACATTTAAATACTTGATACTTCATTCTTTTCCCATTTCAGTCGTTTTAGTTTGTTCATTAATTTGAATATGTAGACATTCTTCTGGTTTCGAGAACGTTTTTGCATTCGCCAGACATTCACAGGTGCTATATAGTCTTCCTCTGTACAAATTTTATTTGGTCTGGCACAAATTATTTTTGTTTATAGAAAATAAAATTGTGAACAACTCATATGTTGAAGATTATTTCAAATCAATAAAGTTGATGGTCAAGTGAAATTGGTTGCTCCTTTTGTTCAAAATCGTGATTTTCACAACGAAAACACCCCCACCCCACTCGTCATCCAATTCATCGAATATGTCTGTCTTTTGTAAAGGTATGCGAAAATAAAAGTGCATAACGTAATCTCCTAGCAACAACAACAAAAACCACAATGAATATTATGCATATTGTCAAGGAAAACATAAAAGATACATCTCTTGTTTACGTCTCTTTTTGAAGCAATGATTTAAATTTAGAACAACTTTCTTTCGGAAATAAATGACAACGTGAAATTGAGGATTAATGTCTGAACTTCAACATCGTTCAGTTGTATGCTGTTACAGCTACAATGAACCTAAAGAAGACATGATAACACGTTTCAGTATTTGTTCCTTGAAGTCTTAATTTTTTTTCAGAAAATTTTCATCGTATTGTTTTACGACGATGTTTCCACATGCTACTGCGAGATTTAGATGTTGCAGGTATCACCGACTATATTTATCAGACAGAATTATTGGATGATGTTACATTCAGAGATATGAAGGTAATGGAACGTTTCATGCATTGTTTCGCTAAAAGGCTTCCTGGATTAAACAGAAAAATAGTTTTTCATTTTGAAAATTTGACTAGACTCATGTTTCTAGTTCGCTGAAAAATATCCAAATGCCTCCAGGTTAATAGATCACGGTGTTGTCACGTTTCACGTATCCAATATAACTTTTCCTTTCTCCCTGTCACATCAAATTAAAAAGTAAATTTAAAGATATACATATATTTAGGTTATAGACAGACTAACAACATTTATATTCCAGTATATATCTCCTTAAAGGAAATAATCATCATACTTGAAAGAACACACATACATACATACATACATACATACATACATACATACATACATACATACATGCGGGCCCCGAGCGGCCGAGTGGTCTAAACCGCTCACCGTTACGGATCATTGCCATCTCGCCTCTGTCTGCGTGGGTTCGAGTCTCGGGTTTGGGCAATGTGGGTATGTGAGAAAGCTTGCCAGTAGCTTCTCGTGGGTCGGTGGTTCCTTCCTGAGTTTTCCTGGGTTCTTCCTCCACCATTTATTCTGGCCGCCATGTATAACCGATCTTGTGCTGGAAAATGGCGTTAACAACAACAACCATAAAATCACATTAACGTTGGCATCTTAACAACTAGTCTTTTTAATGCAAAGCTGAAGCAATCACTCCACAAAAGATGGAGGGGAGGGTTAACTGAACTTGAATCAGTTACATGTTCATACTTTATTCCCTGCCGTACTAAAATTCTTGATTTATGTGTTGATGAAGCCCTCAACATAAGTCAGACTAGAAAAGAACTGCGTCAGACAATGACAGTTCATAGGGAGTGAAGAAGAAGAGAGGATCTCAGATTATTAAAAGTTAATAAACATAAACATAATTGCTCAGGAGGAAACTTTAAATTCCTTCCTTTACTCATAATTACTGTTTAAGAACAAAAAGAAAAACTTTATTATAGGCACTCTACAACCGGGACTTCGGGCCCCCGGGTGGTCCGAGTGGTCTAAGGCGCTCGCCTTTACATGTCTCTGTCATCTCACCTTTGTCCGCGTGGGTTCGAGTCTCGGCTAATGTGGGTATGTCAGAAAGCTTGCCAGCATTTTCCCTTTGTTTGATGGTTGTTCCCATGGTTTTCCCAGGTCCTTCGCTGAACACAGTGGCCGCCATATATATATATATATATATATATATATATATATATATATATATATATATATATATATAGCCTATCATATATAGATGTCACAATCAGATCGCAGTAAATTGCCTATTGGGTACCAATGTCACTTGTTCTGTGTGCCAGAATTAAAGAAAACTTTCGAGTCAGCCGTGAATTAAGTACTGTGTATAAAAAGATTATGTTGTTGTTGTGGGGCTTAACGCCATTTTTCAGCACACGATAGGCTATACATGGCGGCCAGTATTAATGGTGGAGGAAGAAACCGGGAAATCCCCGGAGAGAACCACCGACCCACGAGAAGCTGCTGGCAAGCTTTCTCACATATCCACATTCGCCTAATCATAGACTCGAACCCACGCCTACAGAGGTGAGATGGCAGGGATCCGTAACGGAGAGTGCTTTAGACCACTCGGCCACTCGGGGCCACAAGATTATGTTATCGGTTCTCTAGTTCAATGAATCACAGCAGTTATGTAACTACAATAATATAGGTTGTGCATACTCTGACCTTGACCTTTGAAATTCTCCGTAGAGACAATATCCTCTAAGATCATTTCAGTAAATCACGGTCTGAAAGAGGATTAGTGTTTGTATTGACTTATGTTTATTTTTATTTTTTTTGTCCATAATAGAACATTATTTTACAGTTTTTTGATGACACTATTTTCCAAGACTTTTACACATTCGAAGTCATCCAAATGTGAACGCAAACTGTATCTCCTACTCTTCTGCAGACTGCATGCTTCAAAAAAGATGGTTATGATTTTGTCGCTTGTGCAATTTCAGGATCTGCAGAGGACTTCGCATAAAATCAGACTGCTCATTGAATCAATCTCGCAAGGAGGCCAATCTATTTACGAACAATTTAAAAAGTGTCTGGTTTTGTCAGAGCAGTCTTACTTGAAAGACATTTTGGAGGAAGAGGAGGCAAAGCTTTTAAAGGAAAATGAAATAGGACAACAATCGGAGTTTTTATGTATGTGCTGTGCGTCATATATTGCTTTTCTCTGGTCCTTTTCGTACCTACCCATGGCCTGTCTGTACAGTGCCAGTATATAATTTGATGTTTGTCTTAGTAATACATTTTAGCATAACACGACTTTTTAAAGTATTATTGGATTTCGCTATAGAAATCATTCGGAATGAATCTTACGCCACATATACTACCCCCACCCCAATGTAAACAACATAGATTAAATCACACTCTGAATGGAAAACAATTCATTAATAAGTGTAGTTTCAATAATTTTTTATATTCGCACACACTATATGAGAATTTGTTTCTAGGATTACGTGGGAGTGTCAGACAATAAGAAATCCATATATAAAAAGGTTGATTTAGAACCAAATGCAGTATCCTCAAAAATATTATTATTATTATTATTATTATTATTATTATTATTATTATTATTATTATTGTGTACATTGTTTAATGATCTGCATTTTCCATTTGAGCAGAACTTCCCATCAACATATGTATTTATTGTACGTTTGCGACTCGAAAATAGGGTAATTACAAATTATTTATATCGAGAATAATGCTTTGTATTGTTTGCTAAATATACATCATAACAAAAGCAGTAAGCAGATAAAATTTGATAACTTGGATTTTGATAACTTAGATAATGAAGTTTTGTTCTTTTGATAGGGTTTCTACCAAACAGAAGACCCATAATTAGTAAGTACTACGGAAATTGTATTGCACTATATATATATATATATATATATATATATATATATATATATATATATATATATATATATATATATATATATATATTCACCATTGAAAATAATAGCCGAAATGAATAATTACATAGCTTGCAATATAAATTCAAAGCTTATGAAAAGAATCCGCCTTTTCATATGAAATAGAAAACAGATATAAAATTTTACTTTCGTCAAATTTAATCTTGACTAAAGCATTTTCGGTGAATAATGAGGGAGTGGAAAATATAAAATCTTTGTACAAATTTATTCAGTATCATTTTGCGGTATATGCAACGTAATTGAACAACTGATGATTGTATTTTTATTTTCATTTCAGGCCTGCGTGAAAACAAGTTTACTGCAAGCATTCAAGGTATTATCACAGATTTTTGAGGCTTAAAAAAGTTACGTAAAGAAAAATTTGGTTGTGAAATTTCATTTGATGCCTTTCCCAGTAAATAATTTCTGGGAAAGGACATCAAAAGAAATTTTACAACCAAAACCGACGTTTCATTAAGACTCATTTAAGGATGCGGAGAATAAATGTGATGGTGTTCGTTGTAAGCATCTTAGCACTCTCATTTAATAGACAAGAACTGGTAACACACTCGCTTCGCACCTCTGCTGTCTCGGGTTTGATCACTGTCTCCGGCAAGTGGAAAACCATCCCGTGAAGGTGGTTTTCTTCGCTGGTTCTCCGTCTTCCTTTCTTCCCCTCCCCCCCCAAAAAAAAACACACCACGCCAACATCTGAGTAGCCTAGTGTTAAATATTAGTTGTAAGAATTTGTTGTAAAGTTGACCTAAAATAAAAGTTTAAGAAGAAATGATTGGCAAAACTTAGATTTAAAATAAACAGTTATTTCTACTTACAGCGTACACAAGGACAATCTTAGAGAGTTCAGTGAGAAGGAGAAGGTTTGTTCAAACCAGGGGATACAAAGGGGCAGAAAGGGTATTGTTCAACGAAACTGGCTTACCATATGTGCTCATTGTTGGAGAAAAGGGAGATGGTAGAAAGTCCATTGCATACGAACTGATGGCGTCGGCGGTTCGCTACGACCAAACTATCGTACCACTTATATTTGATAAAATGGAACAATGGAATACCTCCATCGATGTAAACACCGATATGGACATTCACGAATTGGACGTTCCCAGAAGAAACCAAACAAATGGATCAAATATGATCATCTATCTCAGAGATGATTTTGGAAAACATTTCTCAATAGACGATAATTTCCAGAGTAAAGATTCGTTGATCCAGGTCAGAGAATGCGCTCAACAAGGACACTTCATAATCATGTCAATGACAAAGGCATTGTTCCTTCAGCTACAACATGAGAAAGAAAATGAATTCAAGTCAGATGACCTGCAGTTTATCTTGAACGAAAACCATATCATTGACTTGTCACATTCGCAATATACATTGAATGACGATAACAAATTAAACATACTCCGACAACACCTCGCTGAAACTTTGACAGAAGGTGGACAGGAACTAATGTTATCAGAATATGCTTATGCTGAAATTCTTCTCGCAGCACCGTCGATGGGATTCCCGAAACTCGTAGAAGAGTTTACCGCATCCAGGAACAATATTGAGAAGAAATCATCTTTCTTCTGTGAACCCAAAACCTGGCAAGTTCGAGAGTTGGGGCGAATGAAGCAATCAGCTTGCTCTGCTGATATGAAGAGATACTTCACCCTCCTAGCAGTGCTTGTTCATCCGGAAGGTTTGCTTAAAGCAAAGCTAATGGGTAATTTCCTATCGATCCTTGAAACTAATGAAGATATAAATACATTAAAAAATGAAAAGTATGCCTTTCTTTTGAACTTCGCACAAAAACGTAGCTTCATGGACAAAATGGTTCCATATATCACAGAAGGTGTTCGTTTACTACGTGATTCATATATAAATGAGATAAATGGAAAGTTGTCTTTCTTGGGTAAGGCTTTGGAATGTGCGATGGCAATATCGGCGTTAGCTGAAAACCCAATGGAACTAATAAAAATTATAGACCTTGAATGTCTATGCGCAGTTCTTCGACCAGCATTTACCAAGGACATACCTTGCTTTCCACTGAAAACGTCAGACAAAGACATGTGTATTGCTGTATTTAGTAGAATAACTAATATCTTTCTCTCCGGGTGTCTTCAAATCATATCTAGCTTTCGCTTCCTTGAAGATCCAGATATTTTCGAGGGATACTTGCAATATCTTTTAGATAAGGGACTACTTTCCGATGTTCTCGAGGCTGAAGACCAAGAGAGTGGAAATTCGCTCATTGTGTATGGATTAGATATTATCTTTATGAATCCGTGTACAGATGGAAGTTTCAACGTCACTGAAAAAATCCTACGGACGATAGCATGGCAGCAGCTTTCACAGAGGTCATTTTTGAAAGTCTTGAAATACAATGACAGAGCAAAAGAAGAATGGCTTAAAAAGCAAATGACGATGGCCCTGACAGAGAGCCTTCATAAAGAAAACAAGAAAACATATTGCGAGATATTAGAAAGATCTAAAGCCCTCTCTTTGTCCACTTGCAAAGATCATTTTGAATCTGCGATTGAATCAGAACTATATGAAATTGCTCTGGTTCTTTTGAAATACACAGAACATGGAAATACTTTTCCCACAGAATTTAAATCCGAGAAACTTCACAGATGTCTTCAACTTCTTCTTACAACCGAAAATAGAGGTTTCTTGGACATCGCACGAGCCCTTGTTGAATGTGGAGCAGACCTAAATTGTGATCCCGAAAATAGCTATATTTTCCACCAAGCTGTTCGTGGCAAAAGAAAAGACTTCATCAAAGATTTTGTTCACCTTGGATTAAGTCCGAACCTACTTGATGAAGATGGAAAGACGGCACTGTCAAAAGCCATCCGAAAAGGTGACATTGACCTTGTTCAGTTGCTTCTGGACTTGGGAGCAGACTTAACTGTTTCGGATTCTGATGGGATGCGTCCCATTCATGTCGCCGTTTCCGTTGGAAATGTGGATATTCTCAAGCAGTTTCTTTTTATAGATGAAAACATGGTTCATTTTACTGACGACAAACTCCAAACTCCTTTCCATTACTCCCGCTGTGGAGAAATTGACGATATTTTGAGACAGTTTAGTACAAGCATATGTACATGTGAAAAATGCAAATGATACGACTCTCATACACTTATTTATTCATAACTGTATGCAAGTAAGCAGATATGTGAAGAAGTGCACTCCAATGTCCAAAAAAGTCTTCACCTTGTTCATGACGAAGAGAGTTCACACAGTTTATGTTCGTCTTAACTTTACAGTTCATTCTTTGTCAAAAGAGGAGTAGGTTAGCCTATACAGTGCGTTGACAAAAAGTAACATGAGACAGAAACTATTAGACGTGATTTCTTCTGAGTAAAGCGTCATGAAAGACAGCAAAATGTATTAAAAATACTTCTTTGAAATCAGCATTGTATATAAAGAAACTATTATGAAGTTTACAAGAAACATGCACTGGAGATAGCACATAGTATCTCGATCACCAATATAAAACTAAATTTGTTAACTTTCTCCTAAACATAAATACATGGGCTCCTCTGTAGAACACAGTCTGTGATATGTGGACAAGAATTCCATTATATTGGTTGGGTTATATTTATCCAAATTAAAATATCTTAGTATTATACGACCTCTCCTGTACTACGATATACTTTTAAGGCCTGTTGTATCTTGTTGTAGTGAGAGACATATTGTATATTATATGGAAATGAAATAACCATCTAATAAAGATACTATATACAACTGAAATGGACATCATAACATCATAACAATATTTTGTATGCAGTTGAACATCTTGGATGGAACAGGATAAACGGATTTATGCTTAGGTGCTAATTTTCAATTCAGATATTATCGCCGTCTTTAACGATGTCCTAAAGAAACCTTTAGCTGAAAGAATGCAGAGTGCGCATGCGTGTAGCTGATTGATACTAACGAATTAGGCCCAGTTTAGTGTTTCTTATTTGCTCTTGTAACCAGCTTGTGGGAGATCACGTATACTCATCTACATCAAATTTCCATGATTATACCCGTCCCTATAACCTTGTATTTGACAGTGGCCCGTCAGTATAAAGCCGTTTCAGCTGAGTCATACCAGTGTACTGTGATGTCACCTTATATGTGGTTACATTATATTGAAATATATAATTTAACTAGTGTATTAGGTCTGTTGCCAAGGGGCAATTTGATAAGTCTATTGCCCATCATCTTCGCTAGCCAAGTTTTCGATATGTTAACCCTATCTACACCTTGGCGGATCGAGCAGATATTAGATGCGGCGGCAAGCCACCGCATCCAATCAAAATTAAGTGGTTCAAATTTGAACACTGTTCCTACATGATCGAGACAAGAGGAGCACACAACTGGAATGGATTCATAAATGAGCAATTTTCAACTGACGGTCCGTGTTTGTACAAATACCTCTTACGCAGATACACCAATAATGGCATCTCTCTGGTACATAGCCATACTTTCGATGTTAAACTTACAAAGTATCCTTTTGGAGTCAACTGCCTCCACCGTTTTTAGCCCATGTACAATGCACCGCTGTTAAACGCTATTGGTTAGTTAGCATGACATATTATGGGAGACAACTCATGAAATCTAATAGATGTCGCCAGGACAAAGCACTAAATTATCAGCTCGATCCACCAAGGTGTAGATAAGGTTAACATATCGGAACCTTGGCAAGCGAAGATGATTGGCGAGGAAAGTCCTAGAATCCGCGATAAAAATGTATACTGTACATATCGTCTCTTCTTTAATGCAGATCATCTCGTGCTATCTCTGTTTAAAAGTATACAAATATTTCTTCAGATTCATATTGACTCGATTTTCTTTGATCAAGTTGTTATAGTTTATCAATACCATCAATTTTGGAATTCTTCCATGATTATACCCGTCCCTGTAAATAGCTGATTTCAGTAAGTGTGTCTTGTTCAATGGAGATGCTATGTTAAAGAAGGACAGCTACTGACATTGTTATTGTTATAATATTTTAAACATTATGGTAATGATAAAATATTGTATTCATACTTAATGTATATATTATTTTTAATAAAAATGATATTGTCACATCACCATTTTTAACACGATTGCAATGAACAGTACGCTCATCGTGTTTAACAGATCCCCCACTCAGATCGGTGGACGTGGACAGAGGGGCATGTGTGTGTGTGTGTGTGTGTGTGTGTGTGTGTGTGTGTGATTTGGAATTTTAACGTAGTTGAAACAATTTTCGATCATATCGCTACGATGTCTGCAGTATGGTAGTTTATAGTGATGTCTAGCACTGAGGCATCACACCGCAGACATTTAGCATGATGTCCCACCGACTCACATTATCCTGACAACAGGCCGGCCAGTCCTAACATTAACTTCTTAATGCTGAGTGCCAAGCGAGGCAGCTGTTAACACCATTTTTATAGACTCGATCGTGGTTCGAACCCGCGACCTCTCGCATCCGAGGCAGACGCTCTAACCACTAGGCCACCTGAGCGGTCAGGCAGGGGATTAAGTGCTCACTGTAAGTAGTCTGGTGGATCTTCCACCAATCCTAGTGGAAATCCACTGAATCCAGTGGAAGTCCGTCGCGGATTTTATTGCAGCTGTAGTGGATTTTATGATACACCTCACTGATTCTATTGTATTCCCTCGGGAGTCGACACACTAAACAAACAGATGTGAGAAACCCCAAGAGCGTAACCCCGACCATCGCTGATGTCAGTTTCATACCTTTATCTGTACAAATTCGGCGGTGGTATTTATCAGTGGCCTAGCTACGAATACATACAGGAACGAGCGTAACACGGACAATAGCAGGTTCTAAATTTCATCGTTATCTTCCTACCCTGTTTATTGTATAGCGTACATTACGAGAAATTGCCTAGCTACGTTACATGCTGTTCTGCATTAAGCGGTTACTTCGATGTTCATTCTAAATAAATATTTTATTAATGTTTTGTGTTGTGGTTAATAATTTTTCATTGTTTACCTTTTATTTCCATACTATTTCCAACTTCCACTTTGAAGAAATTAAATGACTGCAGTAATGCATATAAAATTAGATAAGAGATTATAACGAACGCCGTATTATTTATTTAGGACATGTACGACAAGAACACTGGAACATTGGAACATTATGACATGCATGTCATAATTTTTTTCAAAGTTTATTCTACAAGAATAACATGGCATCGTATATTAAAATGAAACAGATATGCGAGCTATACTACTAAAAGTTTTTTTTTTTGTTGTTTTTGTTTTTTTTTTATGAACTTTTACCCTTAAACTTTGAAAATAGATTTGGTTATGAAAGAATACGGCATTTATTTTAAGGGCAGGGAATTGTGTACACTGTGTTGGCTGGTTCATTTTATCAGTGGCCATTCTTGTCATGAAGAAAGTGTTTTCAATGAAGAATACAAATTTTTTTTGTCACCAGTTTTTCCATGAAATCTACATGCATCACCGGCCACTGGGTTAAGGAGAGTCTCTCTCTCTCTCTCTCAACAACAGTCTGTCAGGACAGTTCGCACACGTGCAGCAGCGGGGGTGGGGGTGGGTGTGTGTGAACCCTACAAAAGTTAGAATGGTCCTTTCGCGAAAATAAAGCTTCCTACGGAGATGAAAATACAGACGTCACGTCAATAACGTCAAACTGAAGTCTTTAAGCGACCCGAAACTTTACCAATTGTTTTTTTTTTTTTTTTTTTTTCTTTTGTGTTTTCGTCGTTATGGCGTGTTTGTTTACTCACGCGCTCACTCACTCGACGTCGTCGCCCTCCCTGTTGCTCCGGTGTGGCTTAATTAAATCAGTATTATATCAATAATGGAATATCACACAGCTAAACTAGCTCGACAGCGACTAGAGGCAATTAAGAAATATCTTCCTGTCCATGATTCTGTCAAGCAACAACAACAAGCGCGTCAGAGTCTCAGGTGGAGTTTATAGAAGATGCAGAACATTTATTTAAACCAGTTACGAAGGCTACCAAAGAAGTTACAAAGGCTACCAAAGGTCTTCTTCCCACGTTAGTGCAAACCGCTAGAGCAACTGGAAAAATAGCAGAAAGAACTAAGAAAACAAAAAAGATTCTAAGAGAACTTCCAGGCGAAATAGCTGCTGCTCAACCAATGCGAGAAATATTTTAAGGTATTGTCCAAGCTTGTGCTGAAATAGGTGATATAAAGGATCGTACACCAGACCAGAAGTAGAACCAGAACAAGCAAGAACCTAAATTGATGTGAATAATAAATTTACCGAAGATAGTATTAGCTCCATAAAAAAAAATGTTGAAAGAGATCAATTATATATATTCGCCGCCATAAGTTTATATCAAAGAAAAAAAATTGAAACCAGAGTACGCTAATGATGCTGTAAGTCGTGAAGTCTGGTACAAACGGATATTTCGCACATACTACGAAACTGATCAGGCCCGAGGTAGTGATCCAAGATATATTAAATTCATTAAGGAAATAGATAACTATTTTTCATTGTTACAAGAAATAGCATTAGCACAATTACGAGTATATTACAGCTGGCCAAATATTAGATCAAAGTCATTTGGTGGGTTGCCCGCAAATAATTCCTTAGCGTTTTCTTATAAAAATAACCCCGATGGAACTCCAGATTGGCAGGTTGTTGGTATTCCTACGGGCAGTTATCAGATCGAACAGATCAATGATGAATTCCAACGCAGGGTTAAATCTATCACAGGAAAAGAATCTAAATTCGCTATTACGGTTCATGAGCCAACATTATCAGCTGCGATAGAAATATCGACACCCGACTATGCCGTAGATATATATCAATCATCGATCAGAACTGTATTAGGATGGCCAGAGGTAGCACCTGTTTATCAAGGACCACCAGAACCTAAACGAGTTGACTTCACCACAGACAATAAAGTGTACTTCAAAAAAAAATCCAGATTACAAAATATGGACATCAATACCAAAATTCAAATTAGGATTTGAAATCGTCAAACCTCAGGAGAAGGACGACGTACCATGGTACGCTGGTATGGAATCATGGAAGATATTCGTTTTCAGGATCAGAACTCGAAAATCATTTCAAAATCATTAATACTGAGCACAAACGAATGTGTGACAAAACTACGCCAGTCATTCACCAGTTATATTAATGAATATCCCCCTGTTAACGATTATCTGTGAGGTGAAATCATCAAGCAAGTGGACAATCTGAACAAATTAACATCGGATTTCGAAAATTATCAACAAAAAATTATACAAGCGGTGATTGAAGGCGACGACGTTTATAGAGCCGATGGTTTAA
Organism: Megalonaias nervosa; assembly: GCA_016617855.1. NCBI lineage: Eukaryota > Metazoa > Mollusca > Bivalvia > Unionida > Unionidae > Megalonaias > Megalonaias nervosa. The sequence goes on along the minus strand of JAECUM010022577.1, from coordinate 7,097 downwards.
CAGTTAAAGAAATATTCCTGGACAGTTATTTAATAACAGAGGCGGATCTGCCAACATTTAAATATCCAGGATTCAACGCCGATGAACTGAAAAAATACCCTGTCAAATATATCATCGATGAATACTTAAGATCGTAGACGCATGGAGAAAAATATCCCCTCCGGCGAGTATTCTCAGACATGACAATGATCCATACGGTGGAGGTCGGCATATTTCACCAGGTGTTGTCGCGACCACATCAACGATCGCAGTCAATTTGGTATGTGATGCTATTGATGGAAGTTATCAAGTAGATACTGAAAAATCCACACAAGCACAGCAAAGATATAACTTACATTCACTTACCACCGAAGTACCTCCTGGGTTTTTAATTGTGTCAGTACCCGTTAATCCGGTTTATCTGCGATGTCATAATCCGCTATTATCACGGATACATTTTAAACTTACTAATCAAACGGGATGCTTGCTTGATTTAAGGAATGAAGTTCTGGCAATAAGTTTGTATGTGAGATCGTAGATCTTCATGCTCGTAGCTTTCGCAGAACGCCAACGGCGTCATCGTAGCTGCTTTTTGTTGGAATAAAAAAAACAAAACAAATATGAATCAGAATCAGAATAAATACTGAAACAGAATCAGAATTAGAGTAAATATTATAATGAAATTTTATTTTTTTACTGAAAATCAGACTAAACTCACCACATCGATGGGATAAGTGGTACTCAAAATAACAAAAATCTCTCTTGATAAAGAATAAAAAATAAATCAGAATAAAAATAAATATTATCTGATTCTGTATAAATATTATTATCAGAATAAAAATAGTATGATATGATTCTGTATCATAATAAAAGCATCATAATAAAAATACATATTATAATATTAATCTGTACCAGAATAAAAATACATATTATAATATGAATCTGAATCTGAGCCACTTTCATAATCCTTCTTGACTTTCGTCAGTGACTTCGTCGGTGACAAGGTCATCGCACATCAGCTTTACAGCTGTCGCACACGTGAACTCATGATCTTTTTTGTTTCATATTCACGTGATGATTCTGATATAACTTTCTCAATCGCGTTTGCGAGTGAAACAAATTTTCGAATATCCTCGTCGTCGGCATAAAGTAGAGATTGTTTCACGGCCTGTTGAAGTAGCTTAATGAATCTATACTCGGCTGCTTGTGTATATCTCCCATCGTATTTCCGTTCCTGTAGCATTTCAGAATTATTTATAATTTTTTTTCAGGTCCAATTGTTCAGATAATTCTATATCATCATTTAATATTTTTAATCTCAAATAATTTCATGAGTGAAAAGCATCACCCACCACGTTGTTTGACGTGGTGAGGCGTGTACATGAAATCCCTTGGGGCGGTGCCCCCCACTATATGAGGAAAAATTGGCACCATACCGCCCACCGTCGACAATGTGTCGGTCACGCGATCAGAACTCCAGACTCGAGTATGACAATTCACCACTTTAATATTGCGCCAGGGACTCATTCTTACATATATATGTTTCAGAAATTATTATGAAGTTACCTATGCTGGATAAGCAGGCAACCTACACGCGATCAGTATACTGAATATAAATCACAATAATTGTAAACTGCAGCGTGGATTTATTTCAATTTCCAAACACATTTTTAAAAAATATACCGTATAAAATGTCTGCATTTAATAATCGCACATGTCTGCAAGATGTCTCATCCGGGAGTTCAGGTACATGTAGGTCTGTATACCTTTACTACACGCACAAGCGGTGCGTGACTCATACTGAAGTTAACCTACGCTGGATAAGCAAGCAACCTACACGCGATCAGTATACTAAATATAAATCACAATTATTGTAAACTGCAGCGTGGACTTGTTTCAATTTCCAAACACATTTCATAAATATACCGCATAAAATATCAGCATTTAATAATCGCACATACATTTTCTGCAGGTAGGCCAAAATACATGTAAGCCTAAATTATATACTCCTGTAGTCTATCTGTAAGAGCTAAAAAAAACTTACCTTGATTTGTGTGCAGTAAAAAAAGAATAGCGGCAGTCATATAATATTACGCACTTGCAAGTGGGGAAACTGCTTAATTACTCTAACGGGGAGAACGTTCCTTGACAGAGTTATTTCCCTTCATCATTTAATACAATAGGGAGGTAATGAATGTTATTTTTTGGTTAAATTTTCGTGAATACGACTATTTGGTTATATTATCTGCAACACGTTTTACTGAAGGTATGCAAATATCAAAATATTTTCCAGCTGCATTCATTGACTGAAATATTATTTCTTCTCCTGTCTCTATATTCGTAGATATAACTGATTTGGGAGACTTACAATTACCACCAGTATATCCAAACTTGCAATTTTGACTCTGTGTAACAGCCCGTAAATTTCCAAAAGAATTATCAATTTTACTGCCGTTAATGTGATCGATCACAAATCCGTCTTTGATCAGTCCATGAAAACATTCGAAGATAAATTTATCGGATAAATATCTTTCTTTTCCAATATTAAATCTGAGATAACCAGCATTATCAAAACACCGACTGGTTTTTTCCGTCGACAGTTCCTGATTACACCATCACGAGCTGCTTCATAATTCTTGATGGTGGGATGCTTCACAAATTTACTTTGTTCCATTTATATAATAATATTATTTGTCGAAATTATTATTTTATTGTTGAGGTAAAAATCTGGCGAGATAGTCTTCGGCATTTTTTATGGGAGATTCGACGCCATCGGTATTATTTTTTAATCATAATATCGTTTCAGCTCTCTGTATTTTTCCCACCACATTGCACACACAGCTGCGTTTTTCCTCTGACCCCAATACCACATAGTAAACACGTTTTTGGTCCTAGACTCTCCTACGTGACATCCACAAAATTCATTTACTCAAGGCCTGTTACAAGGAAGTGAAGAACCGATTATGAGCCACTTACATTTATTCTTTGCTTGAATCATTATATATAATTAATTTTCAGTTCAAATATATATTTGCCTTAATGATAATATGGAGGAATTTACAACATTATTGGCAATTAAGCCCTCTAAAGCCAGATTCGATCTCGACAGAATTACCAAGGCAAGCTTTGGTAGATTTAACGAATAAAACTTTAATCAATCGTATCAGTGAAGCCAAGAGAGAATTTCGCGACGATGGTGCAGCTCATCTGTGGCCAACATACAAAATTGTACGCAACACTGATGGTGTCGCCGAAGGCGATGTCGATGCTACAATGAATGATAAACGAGTAGCAACAATTATTAATCATCTCGACGCTGCACGAAAATATATTTTTCCAATAAAATTTATCGACGACACATGGATTATCCGTGACACACATGATCCTGTTCCCGTTCCTTCTCGTCAGGGCCACACTGGAAATATTGTCACGTTAAATAAAAATTCAAAACCAGGAATATTGACTGGAATTGATAGACCTTTTTATGAACGAGCATATCCTGTAACGGCAGTTGTTTATGCTATATATCCACTGAATGATAAGCCGGACATCGATAAACTTCTACCGATGAAAATTTCTCGTGGTGACTTTTGTCGCTAAATTGTGTTGCTGAACGAGTTACAGAACATTTTACAAATGCAAAACGAGGAAACGGTTTAACGGGTCTAAGACATAAAAAAAAAAAAAAAAAAAATGAGTGGGCAGAAACAGTTAAAGATACTGGAGTGTCTATCAGCGACACTGCTGAACTGGAAAGAAATTAAGATTTCCGATAAGAGTGAATACATTAACCGGAGATATTCCTTTGGTGCTTATTTAATTTCTTAGAAAAATAGCACACTGGATGATCAACACCATTTCTGTCTTCTTGAATCAATACTGCTCCAATCCCAACATCACTTGCAACAACAGACAGTTTAAATGATTGACTGAAATTTGGAGCTCTAAGAACTGGTGCACTTTTAAGTATGGCCTTTAACTTGTCAAAAGTCGTCTGACATTTTTCAGTCCAAAGAAACTTGTTTTTCTTGATCAATAAGTTTGTCTTGGGTTCAGCAATATTAGAAAAATTGGAACAAAATTTCCGACAGTATCCAGCCATACCTAAAATTCGCATCAGTTGCTTTTTACTGACAGGCACAGGGAATTCAGAGATAGCCTTGACCTTAGCATCTATAGGTTTAACTTAACCATGTCCCACTATATGTCCTAGAAATGTTACACAAGCACGGCAGAACTTTCTTTTGGATAAATTAATTGTCAAACTTGCATCAGTGAGTCTGTCAAAGAATTTCCGAATTGTTGCTAGATGTTCTTTCCAGGTGTCGTTGTAGATGATAACATCATGATGTAAGCATCACAATTATCTAGACCAGAGGTAATCATATCAAACGTTGAAAGGTACTTGGAGAACCCTTCATGCCAAACGGCATCACTTTGTATTGATAAAGTCCATCTGGTGTCACAAATGCTGAAATTTGTTTTGCCCTTTCCATTAGTGGAATTTGCCAAACTCCTTTCAGAAGGTCAAATTTGGCGACATACTTCGCATTTCCAATTTTATCAATACAGTCATCGATTCTTGGTAATGGGAATGAATCTGTTTTAGTCACACTGTTCACCTTCCTATAATCAGTGCACATACGGAAAGTTTTATCCGGTTTCGGAACAAGTATACATGGTGAACTCCAATCACTTTTACTGGGCTCTATAAAATCGTTCTCCAGCAAATACTGAATCTCCTTTTTCAAGTATTCCTGTTTGAGAGGGTTCATCCTGTATGGGTGTTGTTTCACAGATTTTGAATTTAAAATTTCAACGTCATGAAAAATTTTGTTTGTTCTAGTAGGAACATCTGGAAATAAGTGCTCATATTCAAATAATAACTGTTTAAATTCATTCCCTTCTTGTTGTTGCAAATGTGAAAGTTTCTGGTCCAGATTATTCATAATTTCTGAGTTCCGAAGATTTGTCACTCCAAAATCAACAGTCCGATTGAATTCCTTCACTTAAATCTTCAGTGAGTGGGACAGGTACAACTAAATTAATTGCATGATTTACCTGGCTATGTCTCTCAGTATACTGGTACTCCATTAATTTATTTAGATCAGAGTACTCTTAATATTATTTAACTCATTCATTTTCTTCTTAACTTTGTAAGGGCCGTAATACCGAATTTGAAGAAAATTTTGAAGAATGAGCAAGAGAGCAATAACTCTATTACCAGACTCAAAAAGTTCTCTCCATTAAAGTTCTGTGAAACAATAATTTCACTTTTGACTTGAATTGCTGATTGTCAAATTCAAACATAACTAGCTGGAAAATTCCAGACATAAAATTTGACCCTTGATCCGATTGGATACATTTGAGAAGACCAAATTGAGTAAAAACAACTTTATCAAAGCTTTTACTATAGTTTTAGTTTTTATATTCCTCATAGGAATTGCCTCTGGGAAACTTGTTGACACACACATAATGGTAAATAAATATTGGTTGCCTGACTTGGTCTTAGGTAAGGGACCAACACAATCTATCATTATTCTGCTAAATGGTTCGTCGAATGCAGGAATAGGTTGCAGATGAGCCTCGGGTATCTTCTGATTGGGTTTTCCTACCATCTGACAAGTATGACAAGATCTACAATATTTACAAACATCACTTTTTATTTTTGGCCAATAAAAGTGATTCAAGATATTGTGATAAGTCTTATTAATCCCTAAATGACCAGCCAATGAGTTTTATGGGCCAAACCAAGTATTTCCTGTTTATAAGATTTTGGAACTACAATCTGATAGTTCACTGACCACTCGTCAACAGCAGGTACCTCGGGAGGTCTCCATTTTCTCATAAGAATTCCATTGTTAATGAAATAACAGACAGGTACTTCAATGGCTTCAGTTTCACTAATGGCCCTCTGAAACAAACAGGAGATCTCAGGATCTTTTTCCTGTTCGACGACAAGTGATTGTCTTTTGTCACCCTGACTAGAATAAAGAGAATGTGTAGTTAAAAGCGGATGACTGTGATATATAGCTTTTGATTGATCCAAACAAGGAGTAAAAGTGAACTCATCCACAGACTGACCAATACATGTGTCAGCTAAAGGAATAGTTTCCTTATCAACGTCGTTCTCAAGAACTTTCTTTGCCATAGGTCTAGTAACTGCACAAGCTGGGTATAAATCAGGGAATTCTTTTTCAATTGGATCAACTTTCTGATCCAAAGAAGGTTTGTCAGTTACAAGTGGATTAACCACAACCTTATGTCCAGTTAGGTCGTTGTCTAGTAATAAATGAATGCCCTGAACGGGTAAAGTATTCACTATTCCGAATGTCACAGGTCCTCAAACTAAGTCGGATGACAAATTTATAGAATGGAGAGGAACATTAACAAAGTCACACTCTACTCCCTGAATAAGAACACTCTCATTAGAAGAAGACTTCTCACAAAAAAGCTAAGTACCTGATAATAAAAGACTCTGAGAAGCTCCTATGTCCCTTAAAATTTTATTAGCGATAGGATTGGCCGAATCACCCAAGAGTGATATAGATCCCGTCGACATGAATGGTTAATAATTCTCCATAATATAATCAGACTGTGGTTTATTTGACCCAGCAAATGTACTGCATTCAATACATGACCGTGACCTTCACCTCTTAGAAATAAGAGCAATTGGGATGGTCTGTCTTGATTCTGATGCTTATATTTCAATTTGAAGCAATCAGAAATAACGTGTCCTTTCTTCTTGCAATAGGTACACGTAGGAAGAAATAAGGATTTTGAATCAAGCTTATCAGAAGCTTGATTTTTAAAAGTTGTGCCAGATTGAGTTTCAGAAGGGATCGTATTAGGCTGAGATACCCTCTTACCAGAAGACTGCTGAGTGGAAGACTTGCCTACAAAAGGAACTTTATGAGTTAAGAAATATTCATCAGCAGCACGAGCTGCATTTTCCAAGGTTTCGATCTTATGCTCGTCAAGATAAGTCTTAATGTCACTATGGACACAGTTCTTAAACTCTTCAAGTAATACAAGTTGTGTGAGACTTTCATAATCTTGATCAACTTTCTTGGCTAAGCACCATCTATCAAATAACTGCTCTTTTTCTCTTGCAAATT
>JAECUM010022569.1:0-59318 GCA_016617855.1 Megalonaias nervosa | reverse complement strand
CAACACCCATACAGGATGAACCCTCTCAAACAGGAATATTTGAAAAAGGAAATTCAGTATTTGCTGGAGAACGATTTCATACAGCCCAGTAAAAGTGATTGGAGTTCACCATGTGTGCTTGTTCCGAAACCAGATAAAACTTTTCGTATGTGCACTGATTATAGGAAGGTGAACAGTGTGACAAAAACAGATTCATTCCATTACCAAGAATCGATGACTGTACTGATAATGGAAATGCCAAGTACGTCACCAAATTTGACCTTCTGAAAGGATTTTGCCAAATTCTACTAACGGAAAGAGGAAAGGAAATTTCGACATTTGTGACTCCAGATGGACTCTATCAATATAAAGTAATGCCGTTTGGGATGAAGGGTTCCCCAAGTACTTTTCAACGCTTGATGAATATGACTACATCTGGTCTAGATAATTGTGATGCTTACATCATTGATGTCATCATCTCCAACGACACCTGGAAAGGACATCTAGCCACGATTCGGAAATTCTTTGAAAGACTCGCTGATGCAAATTTGACAATCAAGTTATCTAAAAGTGAGTTTTGCCGTGCTTGTGTAACCTTTCTAGGACATATTGTGGGACATGGTCAAGTTAAACCTATAGATGCTAAGGTCATGGCAATCTCTGATTTCCCTGTGCCTGTCAGTAAAAAGCAACTGATGCAATTTTTGGGTATGGCCGGATACTATCGAAAGTTTTGTTCCAATTTTTCTAATATTGCTGAACCTCTGACAAACTTGTTAAGTAAGAAAAACAAGTTTCTTTGGACTGAAAAATGTCAGGAAGCTTTTGATAGATTAAAAGCTATACTTAAAAGTGTGCAGGTTCTCACAGCTCCAAATTTCAATCAATCTTTTAAATTATCTGGGGATGCAAGTGATGTTGGGGTTGGAGCAGTATTGATTCAAGAAGATAGAAATGGTGTTGATCACCCAGTGTGCTATTTCTCTAAGAAATTAAATAAGTACCAAAGAAATTACTCAACGATCGAGAAGGAATGTTTGGCTTTAATATTGGCATTACAGCATTTTGAAGTTTACATTAGCTCAGCTCCTTCTCCGGTTGTTGTGTTTAGTGATGACAACTCCTTTACTTTCATCGACAAGATGAAAAATAAAAATCGAAGATTGTTAAGGTGGAGTTTGTTTTTTGCAAGAATATAATCTTAACATCAGGCACATCATAGGAAACGACAATTTGATTGCAGATACACTTTCCCGTGTATAGAAATATTATTTCATGTACACTTTGTATAATTCATAAGAGTTTTCTATTGTAATTTTGTTTTGCTTCATGTATAATTTACATATGGTAAAAAGAAGGCTTTGTTATATAAATCTTTCTTTTTCTTTATGGGGGAAGTGTTACGTATATGTAATTAAATTGCTTGTGTATTAGTTTTAAAATTCTTTTTTATTTTAATTTTGTTTCATTACATTTTATTGTAATGATTATTTTCACGGTATTCGATATTTTTTCCGGTAAATTCAGTTTGTTTAGAAATTAAAAATATTTCTTCAGCACTATTTTTAGCTCACTTTAGTTCATAGATTTTGTAAACATCGAGTGATTACGACTGGCTATTGCCAAGGTCATTTCGGCCCGCATGTTAGCTGAACTGTAAACAGTCTTTCTTATTTAAAAATATATTTTCAGTGTGAGAATTTGGTTCTTAGATAGGGCTATTCTTGCCTACGTGCTGATTTTCATTCTTTTTATTACGCTGTTCAAATTAGTAAATCACGTAGCCCGTCACGTGAAGCACCATGTGATCTAAAATCACGGCTTTAAACAGACTCTCTCTAGTAGATTTAGTGAGTTGTATTATAAACCTTGGGGGCTCAAGAGGTTTCAATTGTTGTTGCCAGTTTGTTTTGAAGTTCATCTATTTTTTGGATTTAATAATTTATTCTCTAGAAAACTAAACAAGTGTACTTTTTTAAAAAAGTTCTGGGAGAAAGAAATTCAGTTGAAATTTATTCTGGAGTTTAATGGAAAGATTATAAGCTGTGATTCAATGGAGGATCTGTTACCATCAGTACAGACATCTGACGTCATCGCTTCCATATTGGAATTTCATCGAGATTCGAACCCGGATTCTATTAGAACTGTTTAGTGATAGGACTTATATTTTTCAATCTTAGGATTCAATTTTGGATTATATTCACAAACCGTAAGTCCTATTTCCAATTTTTACATTGTTTTCTAGGGAAATAAATTATTTTGTTAAAATTTACAAAGCTTGTTGGCTTCACTTATTTCTCTTGTTATTGTTATATAAGCCTACACGTAACTATATATATATATATATATATATATATATATATATATATATATATATATATATATATATATATATATATATATATATATATATATATATATATATATATATATATATATATATATATATATATATATTACAGTGTTATTTGCTCTGGAATTTTTATTGCGCTTAGTTCCTCTATAAGACTGCCAAATTTTCAAATACCGTGGGTGTATGGAAACCTGTTAGCTAAAACAAATATTCTCATATATATATCCACACACATATATAGGTAGTGAGTGGGGCGATATAGTGTCTTTGGGGGTCATAGTGTTAAAATTGGTCGTTTCCACTATAAAGTCTATGGGACTTTAACATGGGTGGGCTACTCTAGGGTCAATGGGAATTAAACACAGGGAATGAATAGCGACAATTAATTGGGCCTGTCTAGGGTCAATAGGAATTGGAGAGGGGTGACGTCACGGTACTGGACACTGGCAACAATGTTGCAAGTGGCTGACCTCAATCGGGCGAAACAGTGTGGCAAGGGGCTGACCTGAATACTCGCTACTTTAGGGCCAAAAAGAGACATAGACATAGAGACGTGGTTAGAGACACGGTTAGAGACATAGACAGAGACATAGACATATTACACAAACATAGATTTATGAACATAAATCTATCACACAAAAAAATCGACAACAAATTTTTAGGCAAGAGAGAATAGATATCTTTTCGAGGCAATGGAGTGGGCCTTTGCTTATTTTTGTTAACACCATTCAGTAACATAGAGGGCATCGCACGGATCGTCTTCTCTTCCTAAAACTTCGTCTGACCTATGGGCCGTAGAATGAGACTCTCTTCAGACAGCCTTGCCTCTCCACATGGATTCTTCGTTTCCAAAGGGCTGTCTCTATCATTTGGTAATTGCCCATGATGATTTGACATACATGGGATAGTCCGGGTTGAACATCATCGACGATAGGAGGGTAGACGATTCTACGTTAGTCCAAATCTTGTGACTAAAACAGGGGAATGGAATGAGGTGAACAGCGGTTATTTATAGTGGAAGAGCGGATCGAAACGGATTGAGTTCTTTCACCAATCCTAACACGCGTTACAAAATTAATTCATAGTGCGGAGTCTGTCTTCCAATCCTAAGAGAGCTGCCTGTGACGTCACATTCCCTATATAGGTGCGCTAGCGTCTGTGCGAAGTGAATCAATGTGACAGAGTCAGAACATGACGGAAACTAAGAACGAATCTATGCGACATTATTTTTGAAACATGACGGAATCGATGCGACAATGATTCAATGATCAGTCTTGGATGTATGCATGACGGAAACTGTGAACCAACGTAGAATCTTGGATATTGGCTCTTATGGGATACATGTCTATGGTTTAAAAGCTGAAAGTGAAAGATTACGTGGATTACTTGTTGGAAAAGATTCTCACAGGTATAAACTTTATCTTTTTTCATTTTTCAGAATAGAACTTAAGTTTAGACAAAATAGTCTACTGTTTAAATTACAACTTGTCCTATAGGATATTAGTATCTTAGGAATTTGCTTTACTTATTTTAGTGGGCAGCTCCTTTGCTAAAAATGGCAAATACTGCGCACAACCAGAATCAGGGGAAGAAAATACAGGCGTATTTCCCCACAGAAATGAGGATTACTGAACAGGGGAGAGCCCTATTAGCTTACCGAGCATCAGGATGTCAAATCCTTGACTTGTCCGATTATGCCGAAACAGAAAGACCGAGACCGGCGGAGATACTCCAATATCTGGTATCAAGAGGAACAAAAGTGGATGATATACAGGGTCTACAAAATGGCGGCAAAGGCCTGTATTTTCATTTTCCAAAAAGGTGAAAAACCAATCGACAAAAATGAACAAACAATGGAAATAAGGGAAAAAAAAGTTCGCATTTATGCCCCACCACCCCTAGTAAAAAGATGAGGAGACAAAACAATAAACATACACTTGTCTGGCTTACTCCTAGAGATACCTTTGGAAGAGTTGACGGCAAAAATTGAAAGGAAATTTGGAATAAAGGTGGTCAGGGCCCAAATGGCAACGTTTTGGGGCTTCCCCAAAGTCTACACGGGAGTGCGAATAGTCACCCTCACAGAGCAAGACACTAAGAAAATACCAACCCACTTTTATGTAATGGGCTGTTTAATAAAGTCTTGGTTCAAAAGGTGCCAGTACTACAGACCCTGCTATAAGTGTAACAATGTGGGACACTTAATGAGAGAATGCCCCAGCCAGGGAAATCAGCAAGCAAATATTCCGAAAACATATGCAAATGCAGCTCAAGAACAAATATTGGAAGAGGATAATCTGTACCCCCCCCCCACGAGGAAGTACCAGAATCCTATGCATCAGAAGAGAAGCAAGAAACAATGGACAGATCGGATAAATATGACCAAGTAACAACGGACATCTCCCTATCTTCTGGCACCAATTCCCAAGAGCAATGGAAAGACTCAAGTCAAACAAGCTCAGTGGAAAAAAAGAAAGCTAAACATAGGGCGAGGAAACTGCAAAAGCTAAAAGCCAAAGAAGCCAAATTAATAAAGCAAAATAGAAGACCCTTCTTTATCCTGGAAGAACCCAATTTTGAGGGGAAAGAAACGTCAGAGACCCAATCGCCATCCCAGGAAACACAAACTGTGGAAGAGACAATTAGTGTGGTTTCACCCACCCAAATGGAAACAGAAATCAGTACATCAACACCCATCATGCCGCAGAAAAGGAAAAGATCGGCCTCAACGCCACGTGCCCCTACAGAAAACGACATAGTGGATTTAATCAGAGAAGCAAGAAATGAAAAAGCGGAAACAGAACAAAGAAAAAGGGCAGCATCTTGGACAAGAGAAAGACAAAGAAGAACAATAATTTGGAAGAATATAGGGCACAAATGACTGCTCACTAATTAAATATAGTAATGAAATGTAAAACTTTTTTCTATATAATACATAAATTTAGACAAATTACTAATTAGTACCAATGTACATTTCTCAATCAAAAATGGAGGGCTTGAACCTGCACTTTTTGACTGTAAATATTAACGGTATAACAAACAAAATAAATAGAGTAATACAACTAGCAAAAAACTTTGACATAGTATTTTTACAAGAAACGCATGAAACCCATAATAACATGGTGAAGAAACTCAAAGAAGAGCTGGACGCCATAGTTCTCACCAGTAATCACCCAACCAGAAAGAAATCAGGGGTGGCTACAATTATTAGAGGCTCTGCCAAAGGATTGAACTAAAAATACCAAAAGAACTAGAAGGACGAATAATACATACTAAATAAATAATTGGAATCTGTTCAATATCTATATGCCATCCGGGGGAATTACACCAAAAAAAATAAATTTTATAATAAATGTAAATCATTATTTACAAAATTTTACTAACCACCCATGCATAGTAGGTGGGGATTTTAATTGGATTGCATCTCAACTAGATAAAAGTGAAACACTCACAGAAGGAGATAAAAAACTACACAAATGGATTAGGCTCTTTACTAAAACTAATAACCTAACAGATACATATCGACTCTTGAATGGAAACAAGAAAGAATATACATATCTATATAGGGGAGGTAAGGGTAGCAGATTAGACACATTCTATATATCAGTACATCAGAGTAATGCTGCTCAAGCATGCTTGATACAAGATAACTCACTAGGTGATCATAAATCTGTAATATTCAATGTAATAATGAGTAATAAGTGCAAATGGGAACAAGGACTGTGGAAGCTAAACAACACTCATCTGGCAGATGAACATTACGTGCAGTCCGTGCAAATCATTTTGGAAAAAAACTAAAGAAACTAATGAAGACATAATGATAGTACGGGAAAATTTAAAGAAAGAAATAAAAGGATTAAGTAAATATCATAGCAAAACTAAACAAATGTATAATCAATGGATTAAAAAACAATATATAGATTTGCAAACTAACCAAAATATATTAAATGAATCAGACAATGTAATTAATCAACAATGGAATAATATAGAAAAAGAGGTGACACAAGGAATTAAAATAAGAGGGAAATTTGATAAACTATCTAAAAAAGGAAGAGGCCTGTATAGAAGGATAGAAATAAAGAGAGGGGAAAACAAAAAAATTGAATCTCTGAAGTTTAATAACATAATATATAAGGATAAAAAAAAACATATTAGGAAAAATTAAAGAATATTAGGATGAAATATATAAAACACAAGGTATTAACCATAATATTATAGATAACTGTTTAGAGAAAACTAATTATAAGAAAATATCTTCAAGTGATAATATTAACTGTGAGAAATTTATAACAGCAAATGAAATTTTAAATGCAATTAAAAGTTTAAAGAAAGGAAAATCACCTGGTTCGGACGGAATAACTAATGACTTTTATATTAAATTTAAGAATGAATTAGTTGACAATTTAGAGCTTCTATACAATAACATACTTCTTAAAGGAGAAATGCCAAAGAGTTTTAGGGAAGGGATAATTACCTTAATTTAAAAGGGAAAGGGAGACAGAGACAATATTAAAAACTGGAGACCAATTACACTACTGAACACTGATTATAAAATTTTTAGCAAAGTTATAACAAATAGAATAAGAAACTATCTAAACAAAATAATTAACCTAAACCAAAGCTATGGGGGGTTGGGAAGAAAAATAACAGATAATCTAATGTCAACAAATGCCATAATAGACTTTTTAAAAACTATAAATGAAAAGGAGTCATGTTTCTATTCGATCATGAAAAAGCATTTGATCGGATAGAGCATGACTTCATCTATAAAGCTCTAGAAAAATGTGGATTTGGCCCAAACATCATTAAATGGATTAAAGCTATGTACAAAAACATAACTTCAAAGATAATTATCAATGGTGCAGTTACTAAAGAAATATAAATCAATAGGTCAGTCAGGCAAGGCTGTCCTCTATCTATGTTACTACATGTTATAGCAATAGAATTATTGAATATAAATATCCAAGACAACACTAACATTCAAGGAATTAGAATACCTAATATGGCGAATGACTTCAAAACTATACTACATGCTGATGATTGTACAAATTTTACCAGAGATGAATTCTCTTTTAAACATCTACAAGACGAATTTGCACAATTTGGGAGAGTCTCTGGGTCCTTAATTAATCACGACAAAACAGAAATTTTATTAATAGGAAACTGGAGAGGAAACCACCCTGATCTCCCTCCAAATTTGATAAAAGAACAAGTAAAAGCCTTAGGAATCTTTTTCGGAAAGAACTCTGTTCACAAAAACTATCGTGAACTAGTACTCAAGATTAATGAACATATCGAAACTTGGAGAGACACAAGAATAAACTTAGCGGACCGAATACAGGTTGCTAAAACCTCTATGTATAGCCAATTAAACTATATACTGAATGTGGTACACCTCACTGAAGCTATGATTGGAAACATAGAGCGAATTATACTGAGCTTTATTTGGCAAGATAAAATACACTATTTAAAGAAAAATTATATATGCAGATCTAAAGAAAAAGGAGGACTAGCTTTGCCTAATCTAAGTATATATCAAAAATCATTAATTTTAAATAGATTCAAGAAATTAACTCATGAACCAAAACTCCCATGGGAATCATTATACATATACTGGTTTGGTTATATTTTAAGTTTTAAAATAGATATTTATGAAAATAATAAACTAAGCAAACTATTACAGCCACCGGGATATTTTAGAAGACTCAAAGAATTAATTTATTTATACAGAGATAGTTTAACACTTTGGAGTAAGAATAACAATATATATAAAATACTGATCGATATTAAAACACAGGAGATACATGAAATAGAATTTAGACTTCCTCATTTGAACTGGTCAGCCATTTGGAAGAATTGGGCAAGTATAGGAAGTGCCTCCACACAAAGCAGGCTCTTCCTATACTTGCACGACAAATGGCTGACTGGTGAAATGGCTTTTAAAAGACATATAATATCAATAATACCCAAATCTAGACTATGTGGGAAAAGTATAGATTCAAAGAAACATTTGATTTTACACTGTCCCAAACTAAATACTGAAAGATCAATAATAAAAAATAAAATTCGAAACATAAATAGCAATATAGATAACCAACTCATATATACAGATGGCATAACTGATAAAAGAATATATAATGATATAATTAACTTTATCAATCAAATCATGAAAACAAAAATAGATTTTGATAACTGACCACGTTTTTTATTTCCCTTTTGGAAGACCTGTGAGATTCTCTACCACTAGCATTTAATACATATACTCATATGACATATATACAATACAACAATACAGAACTAGCCGACTAACGGAGAGATCCACTAGCTCGAGGCCTAAGCTACGTGACTAACGTGAGGTAGGTAGTACGGCTCGCATCGGATCTCTCCAAGGCAGGTCTGATAAAGAACATTACGAAAACAAACTACACAGCATACACATACAACTAATAAAGAAAGAAAGTGCACACATACTAAATCTAACCTATACCTTTCTAAACTATCCTACTTCATCTTTTCAGCACACACTAAATTTTAAAATGGCACTAACAGACCGAGACATACGGTATATAACTGTATCACTCGAATCGACTTGGGCCATAAGAATAAATAAATAACAACTCAATATTTTGACCCATGGCGCCTGTCCTTACGTAAATACAAGATATCATACAAAACAAATAGCACTAACATATAGCATACACAGGACACTATAGATCCCTGGCAAGGATCACTACCTTTAAATAAAACTCCGAAACCAGCCAGGGTTAAGGAGTATTATAACATTAGATTAGGGAAGGTGTATAAACCCTATATTCAGAACTATAAAAATGAAATTCAATAAAAAACACAAACAACACCAACATAAATTGGGGAAACAAATACATATAAAATCCTTTGAATTTAGACTGTAGGGGGTTCCTCAAATGATATTAATTCTGAGAGGAACAACACCAATAAAGAAGACAATGAATTGGGGTGCACCGGCTGTGGAGACAAGAAGTGATGGCATAGCAGCGGCTACCAAAACAAACACAGTCCTACTTCCAGAAGAGAACGATTTTAATTGGGGTTTAGTGGATTTTCTCTCTTCCTCACAAGAATTTGTTCCGGTACCAGCATCTTCACCACCTTCTCCTTCTTTACCGTACGTCAAGGATTTTAAACAGAGACATAAAGAAGAATTGGGGAAATTTTTGCAACAGCAGAAAGAAGTAGATCAAGCCTTTTTCATTCAACATCAACAGCAAACAGAAGAAGAGGCAAGAAGAAAACGACAGTAAGAAGAAGCAGATAAGAAACAAGGTCTAAGAGAGAAGGAGGACGGTGAAAGTCAAACAGTAACGGTACTCTTAGACATTTTGGCAGAGTTAAGGAGTCTGAAACAAACTATCAGACTTCTTTAATACGACCCAAGAGAAAACACCTTCCCGAGCCAAATATTCCAACCCCGTCAACACACCTACTGCGCCTGAGATACCAACACTAGTGATCTCTATGAAATCATCGTCAGTAGCAGGTCCAGAGGTAGGCTTTGGCCGTGGCAAAGGGACAAGGCAATTAAAGGTCACTACTTCCCGTTGATGAGTTTGTTTTTCTTTAAAAAAACAACAACCAAAAAACACCCAACGGTCCTTTTCAGGGCCATCCATCTATCTAGAAAAGAGACTACTCAATGTTTGCCAAAATAAATTAAAACTCAAAATCCCTTTTTTCCCCATGATGGAGGTGTGTGAATGCGTGAGTGTAGGTCCTTATTATAAAAACCAAAACTAAGAGACACTTACGTTTTTCTTTCTGGTAAATTCTCTGGTACAAATTTGCAATCCAATTTCACAACACATCACTTTAAAAAGTTCATAGACTTCTTCATTTTCTTTTCACTCTCTCCTTGTTTTTGAATTTCTTCACTATCACAGGTTTTTTCTCTTCTTCCTCACTTTCTTCTCATCTTCTTTTCTTCTCTTTCGTCTCTTTCTGGACGTGTCTAGGTTCTTCCTTTTCGGAGGCTACCTATTCTTCCTGTTCGGAACCCATCTCCTTCTGCTCCTGTTCTTTCTTAGGGCAGCCTGAAGACCAATGTCCTTTCTCTTGACAATGATAACATGTATCTTGACTTTTGTCTCTTTTAATGCCTGTCTTGCTTTGACGCTGTGGACATTCTGAAGATCAATGCCCTTTCTTCTGACAGATATAGCAAGTATCTTGACTTTTATCTCGAAAGTAGAGGGAGTAGTCCGTCGGCTTCTCTGAAGGAAACCTTCGTGTGACACCTCGCAAAGCTCTGATCAGAAGTTCGATCTGTGTTGGCTCTTCCATCTTTCTGCTAGGATTTGGAGTGAAATGAATACTTTGAGGGAAGACACTGACCCTTTATATAGGGAACACACTGACCTTACATTGATATATATGGGACCATGGCGTTTAAATGGTAGTCATTTGACTTTGTGTAATCAAGATGAAACGATCGCATCATTTCATGAAGAAAGGAGGAGAAAGTAAGAGGCAGAAACGTGACCTATCGCCTCGCACAGTAGCTGAAGTCTTGGCTCAAATTGACGCCAGCGATTTCGAAGATGACATGAGTGAACCAGAATCCAGACCCAGAGAGTCTACATCAAACCAAAGTCCACCACCAGTAACCCCTGAAAAGTACTACCATATTCGAGAGATGGATAAACGCTTCTCTAGAAAATTTAGAACCACAGCCTACACGTACACGTTGAAGTTTAACGATTTTAAGTTCGACGTACCGTTGGAGAAAGCAGAAGAGTTCATCACCGATTTGTGGGATTATTGGTGTTACAGCACTTGCCTTCTACTCACAGAATAGAAAATACAAGTCCAGTATTTGTTATTAGAAATTGGGTTTATTGTACACGAGGTTGGTAAATGGAGATAAATACATTTCTCCTGTTTTCTTACACCCTGCAAATACAATAAAAATACATTTACTACAACTATAAATAACAAGACCGTCATCAGTGCATTATTGGTCTGCATGTATACATTGATTCAGTTTACAGTACATTCAATACGAATGACTTACTACCCAATATATTTATTAATTATCCATTTAGAGAGATAGTGGACCAAATAAACCTAAACACAAAACAATCAGTGTGTAGAGGAAAAGTAGACAGCAGACAGACAGACAGACAAGAGTATGGACAGAATGATAGGCTCAGAAAAGAATATGCAGGTTGATAACCTAGTAATACATTTGAGAGAGATATACAGAGTACATATAAACAAAACTGTTACATTAACTATATTATAAGTCTATTTAACTTATCATATGGGACAAAGGTCAAGTCACATTTTCCTTGAAGTAAAAGAATCATCGGGCACTTTTCTTACTGCTATCCCATGACCAGCACCCTTCACAAGCCTGGTTCAAGGTTGCCTAATTGGCTAAATATGTGTAAAATGAGAATAACACAATAATTGCAACTGATGACTTTATTTCACTCATCAATGAACATTAATTACAAAAATTAATAAAATACCCACTTCTTCCTAATTAAAACATGAATATATAAAATTATAAAATATATGGTCCGGCTACATTTGTTAACTACACTGAAACTGCAATGTGAAGCCAAAGGAGACGATCGATTGACACTTTCCATTTATCTCGATAGTCTAAGTCCCGCGTTAGGATCGAGTTTAGCAGGCCATCAGAATTGACACCTTCCAAAGTCATCGACAAGATTCAACACGTACAGCAGCCCAACGACAAGTTTCATATCACCGATGGAAAAGCGACACTGTACATGGCCCACGTCTCTCTTCCCAAAGGGACCGGACAACGCAAAACTGTGTTTAGCCAGGGCCATCGTGGTGGGATGAACGTATGCCGTCAAGAACGACATGTCAGAATAGAAAAGAGCCTGGGAGAACATTCGACAATCGGACCGAGCCAAACAACGAAGAGAAGCAGAACTCCTGTTACAGCAAGCGGGGATATCTAAAGACACACCCTGTGGCATTCCTGAAATGCAAAATTTGCAAGACGTCTTAGCTCCACGCTGCACCTTGAAAGTACACCCTCAAGAAGTGCGCGGACCTCTGTTGTTTCGAGGCAAAAATTTCAAAGACGGAAAATACATTCACGTCTATCATCACGATGAACATTTCGATGCCAGTATCACAGGATTCCTGGGATACGGTTATTATCGTGAGAAATGTGACTATGGGTATAACAGTCGAGGGCTACACAAGCATTGTGGATCGAAATGTCTAGGATGTTTGGCCTCTAAACCCTGCCTTGACGAAGGACAAAAACGAGTGCATTGTTCAGCTTTTCAGCACACTTTTGTCAGCCCTACCTGTTACCAACAACAAATAAAGATGCAAGGTTTACAGCAGAAAAGTGCTTGTCAACCCCTGAAATGTTGTTTTACTTGTGGACAAGTGATACGTACCAATAATGCCAAGGCACACCTTTGTCCAGGAAAGAAACGATGTCACATTTGTCACCAAATCGTGGACTTGGAACACGAATGCTACATTCAAAAATACCAACCCTAAGAGGAGAAGGGAGAAGATGACCACAAAAAGAAGGGAATTACATTTTTCGACTGCATGCAAGAGACTGGCATTCACATTCCTAATTTCTGCGTGGCTCACCGAGCGTGCGAGAAATGCATCAAAGAACCCATCTTTTGCTATTGCCCCTACTGTAGCAAGATTCCTGGAGGACGTGAAACAATCATTCGAGGACCAAACACGCTGGCCGATTTTACCATATGGATCTAAGACCCTATCGACGAGACGTGGAGCCATGAGGACATCGAACGTTATGGTGATTGTCATCGCTATGCCATGGTGATGGCTCATAATTTCTCGGGACAATATGGACAATTTCTTCTCAAATACTATACGGAACAAAGTACCGAACACCCAAAAGTCACCTTGAACGGAGCCAAAATCATCTCCATGCAAGTGGGACAAGTGCAATTTAAAGATTTCATGAGTTACTTGGCCGTGCCTTTGAGTCGAATGCCTAAAACGTCTGGAATGACAGAAATGGCCAAAGGCTATTTTCCACACTTTTTCAATACCGAAGCCAATCAACACGCCGTCCTGCCCCATTTGCCTAATGTTCACTACTACGACCCCGACAATATGCGCACCGAATAACGAGAAGCTTTCTACGCTTGGTACCACACTCACGCCTCGGACCCCTTCGACTTTCAGGAAGAAATGTTAAAGTATTGTCGTTCCACGTGGACATTTTACGGTGATGCAGTGGAAAATTTCGAGAATTGTTCATGAAGCACGGAGGGATCGATCCTTTGAAGAAAGCCTGCACCATTGCCAAAGCGCGTTCCTTAGTTTACCGCAAACGATTCATGCCCGAGAAGACCATGACTGTCATATGCCCTCAAACGACCAGTTTTGTTAAACGTCAATACAAGGTCAAAGCCCTACGCTGGCTACATTACTTGTGCGACAAGGAAGGCAATTGGATCCAACATGCCAGAAACGGAGGAGATGAAAAGACCATCGGAACGTATTCTGTGGATGGCTGAGACTTAGAAAACCCTAAGATCGTGTACGAGTTTAACGGTTGCTTATTTCACTGATGTCCTTTGTGCTACCCTCAACGTGACACTAAAAATGAAGTTTTACAACGTACCATGGAAGACTTGTACGAGGCCACTTGTCAGCTATGCTTAAAGTTAGAACAGCAAGGATACCAAGTGGAGGAAATGTGGGAACACGAGTACAATCACCGTTTGAAAACCGAACCCGAGTTTAAACGGATCGTGGAAAGTTACAAGCTGGTAGACCCTCTGAACCCACGGTATAGTTTGTATGGAGTACGAACGAATGCCACCTGTTTGCTGTACCACGCCGACGAGGAGAAAGAAGAAGAAATCAAATACCTGGACGTGTGCTCGCTGTATCCTTACGTGTGCAAATATTGTCACTTTCTCGCAGGGCACCCACAATTGCTGAAGGAACGCATCGACATGAACAAAATTCAACAATACGGACGATTGATTAAATGTAAAGTCTTGCTTTCCACATACTTGTACCATCCCGTTTTACCTCACCATTGCCAGGGAAAACTGATGTTTCCCTTGTGCCGTAATTGTGCTGAAACGTGCAACCAAAACCAACCTTGTCATCACACCCAGGAAGAGCGCGCCTTGACGGGAACGTGGGTCAGCGTGGAATTATTTAAAGCTCTGGACCTTGGATACCAACTGTTAGAAGTGTACCAAATTTACCACTTTCCCAAAAGAGAACAATACCACAAAGGTGACGAGACTCAGAAAAGCATTTTCGCAGACTACTTGGATGCCTTTTTGAAACTGAAACAAGAAGGCAGCGGCTATCCTTCCTGCTGCCACACTCACGAAGACCAAAATAAATTCAAAGAGAAGTACTCGGAGCAGGAAGGCATCATTTTAGACCACATGGACAAAAACGAAGGAAGGCGATCGTTTGCCAAAGTGATGTTAAATTGCTTGTGGGGCAAAATGGCACAACGACCGTGTTTACGCAAGAAGGAGGATTTGACAGAACCTTCCCGCTACTTAAATATGATTCTCAACAAAACCAAATACATGAAACACGTGGACGTCCTTTGTGAGGACTTGATCTTAGTCATTTGCAAAGAAGAACTGGACTTTGTAGAAGCCGATGAATTTGAAAATGTCATCATTGCAGCCCATCCTCGCTTAAATTTGTACGATGCTTTACACCAATTAGGAGATCGCGTGCTGTATTTTGACACGGACAGTTGCATCTACATCGATCGCCTGGATCACCGACAAACTGACATTGAAAGAGACCGTTTAGGAGATTAGACGAACGACCACCCCAACGACAAGATTTTAAGTTTTGCTAGCGGCGGTCCCAAAAATTACGGTTACGAATACCGGAACTCTCAAGGAGAAGTGCACACCGAGTGTAAAGTGAAGGGATTGACTCTCACTTATTGCACCAGTCAAGTGGTGAACTTTGGGGTATTGAAAGAAGCATTGCAGTCTGGAGAGGATCAAGATTTTAAAGTGACCACCTACCAATCTCTCAAGATTGTACGTTTAGCCACACACCAAATCGTCAGTAGGCCTTTGGAAAAAGTGTATCAAATCGTGTACCAGAAGCGAGTGCGGCTTCCCAACCACTTCACTTTACCGTACGGACACGTCGATATTGGTCAGCATATAAAAAGGGAAAACGTCCAAGACCGATAGACCATTATGACTATCAATGCCAAGCGAGAAAGATGAATCCTATCAAACAGACACTATTCAAGTTCAGTGATTCTCAAGTAGAGTGCGATGTTGTGCCTTGCGATTGCATGGATGCCGTACTCTGTGACCTCAGCGATTCAGTGCCACATCATGGGAACTTAGCTATGACTACTACTACTACTACTACTACTACTACTACTACTACTACTACTACTATAACTACCATGGAAAGTGATTATGTGCGTGTCAAACCTGACGGATGCGAAACAGATGTCACTCGTTATCGTGGACTCTTTACTGGTTGTCATGGTCAATGTCATCCTCCACGTGAAACCATGCGACTACCATCCTACGGATATCATCCTTGCCTATGCAAACTACTGCGGGTTTCACCGTGCTCTCATCGAAATGAGCCTGTAAAAGAAGAATATTTGTTCCCTGTGCGTTTGTCTGAATACTGCGACTTTGAAAGTCGTTTCCAAACCTTCCAAGGAAAATTCCTACCACCAAAAACATGACGGTGGTACCTTTAAATGTACACGAGAGACTCATTCTGTTAAAGCCTTGCGCTTTCATCTCGATACATCTCGACCTCTACGAGAAAAAAAGATTCGTCAACTTTGCGATTTCGCACTCATCTATTTCACCACCGGTGACAGGACGGAGGGACTGTCGTGTACACGTCCCCGTCGTCGACTTTTAAAGAATTTATGAAAACCTCGGACACTTTTGGTCTGTCTCACACATCGTCAACATGACGTCCCTTGAGTCTCATCTTCCCGTCAAACTGATTCGTGCCTTGTACGGCATCAGTCGCGAAAAAAATCAAAAAGTACGTGCTTGTGTCCTAGAAGCCAGTCTCAGAGAAGTCTTACGTTGGTTTACAAGGGCAGCACGTGAGTTACTGCAAGGCATCATTCACATTCCACATCAAACCAAACGCTATTTTGAGAGAAACAAAGCAGTCTTGATGCAACTGGCAGATCCCCGCATCAACACTCAAACCAAAAAGCAAATCATTATGAAACCTGGAGTTAGCAGTTCTCTAGGAGGTGTCATCATTCGTTCCCTCTTAAAATGGGATCCCAATGCCCCCAAAGTCCTCCCCAAGAAAAAACCCAAACGTACCCAGAAGAAAAAGAGCAGTGGTGTCAAGACCAGGTCACAGCCCCAGAAAAAGAACTCCCCAAGTAAAGAAAGGCCCCCAGAAAAGACCCAGAAAACAGCTTCTACCTGTTAGAGAGGCATTTCGGCCAGGACGCAACCCTACATCTCCAAACCACGACCTGCAGCGACGGTGACTGTGTCTCCCGTAGCCTCAGGTTCTTCCACTTCTCCGTTTCTGGAGATGCCAGCCAAACCCACTTTTGACACGCATCTTTCCTAATTTGATGAAAAAATGGAAACCCGTGTCCCCAGGAACATCTGCAGCGGTAACACCCTCCACCTCTTTAGCTGCTGAGCCAGCTGCTAAGTACCCTCCCCCAAAATGAAAGTCCAAGAAAGATCTGTCATGCTACATAGTTTACTGGATTTATCCAAGCAAGAACTGATCCGATTTAGTCCGTTACGAACCCCTCAACGTCGAGTGATGCCTGTCATAAAAATGATACGACCGACCTACAATCAGTAGCGACGCATTCCACAATAAAAGAAGACCTGGGGCAAACGATGGATATCAGTGTTTTTGTATTCCGGAACAAACAAAGATGTCAACTAAAAGAAGTGCACACCACCACCATCGTCGTTCTCCTCTCCAAAAAGGAAAAGGAAAAAGAAAAGGACAGTCTCGTCGTTTGGCCCGGCATCCGAAAAACAACGTTAAGCCAAGAAAGAGGAGATTCTATAGGGGAGGATTGTTTGGCGAGATAGAAAAAAGTCGTTATATTTTTGACGAAGCGATAGTCAAAGATTTCGTCAAAAAGACTGGTTACAAACCCTTCGACCTACTCCAAAAAATAAGATAAAAGGGTGCGTGCCGAGTCATCGACGTCAGTGTATTTTTTGCTTGTGCCCCGGAACAAACAAAGATGTCAGCACCCAGAAGCCATCCCTCTTCTATCCCCAAAGGAAAGAAAAGGAAAGAACTGCCTCCTCGTTTAGCCAAACATTGGGACGTGTTGTCCGTCCTGTCCAAAGCCCCTCCACCCATGCGAAAACAACTGATTCAAACAACCTCCAAAGACGTCATCGATATAGTGTATGAATGTTGTCTGAATGTCTTGAAAGGAACGATACCTTTGTCTGAACATCAGAAAGAATGCTTAGCCAAGCATCGACACGTTCTTCGCCAAATGGTCCAAAAGAAAATACCCATCCGACAAAAGCAAAATATGTTGGTACAACGCGGAGAATTTGTGCACTGTTGCTAGCACCCATTCTAAAAGCCACATTGGCACTACTGATTACGGGACTCGAGGAAGCTATTGCTTCACAAATTGCTCAAAGATAAAAAGGATCAAGAAGATAAAAGGGGTCTCTGGGGTGAGAAGATCTCAGACGTGGCCTTTGGAATCTGATGGAAGGACGAAAACTGACTTTAGTGCCTTACAAAAGATGGCTGGAATTCCATCGTTGGCAAGAACAACGTACCCCGCATTTACCTCCCAATCCTCATTTGATCGAGATGTCCCAGTTACAACACGAATTGCAATCGTTGATGGATCGCAGAGATCTGTCAGAAACGGAAAAATCGCAACGGTACGGTCAAGTGCTGCAACGACTTCAACTCCTTCACCAGAAAGCTTTAGACGAAACAGATCGACTCTGAAAGATTTTAAGACCCTGATGAAAAGTCCATCACCACCACCACCACCACCACCACCAGTGACGAAGACAGAAAAAGGAGAAGAAGAGTGTCAAACTCCACCAGAAAAAGTAAGCAAGTTAACACCACCAACATCCAGAATTGGTTGGATTAAAAAGATGATGGAAACCCTTTCTCCCTCAGGAGAGAAAAGGAAGATTAAGACAGAAGTTAAACAAGAACTGATTACCCCTGTTCAGACATCCTCCTCGACACCTATTGCTCGTCGGACACACAAAGCATTACAATCCAAGAAAATACCACACGAAGAAAAGAGTAGGATCCGTGAAGAGTGGGTGACATATTTAAAAAAAACTGTATTAAAAGAGAATTTGTTAGCCAGCATTTACTACGATCCATCCCATCCTGCGGGTTTTGGAGGAGTTCAGAAATTGTATTGTGCTGCCAAGACCCGACTGAAAAGTGTCCTTTACCTGAAGTGCAACGATGGTTACAAGAACAAGCCATGTACACCTTACACAAACCCATTCGACGAAAATTTTCTAAAAATCGCACCCAAGTGGATTGCATTGATCATCCATGGCAAGCCGATTTAGCCGATGTATGTCATTTGTCCATCTACAATCGTGGCTAAAAAATATTTATTTTGTGTCATCGACGTCTTTTCCAAATTTTCCTGGGTCGTGCCATTGACTTCCAAATTGAGCACTGAGTCCATGCGCGCCCTAAAACTGGTGTTGAAACAAAGTGGTCGTCACCCTCTTCGATGGCAAACCGATAAAGGCACAGAATTTCTGAACCAAGCTTTCCAAAAAGAATTAAAGAAACGAGACATTCATTTTTTCAACACCGAAAATCCAGAAACCAAAGCCAGCATCGCGAACGTTTTCAACGCATCGTGAAAGAACGCATATGGAAATATTTTACGCATCAACACACTCTCAAGTACATCGACGTCTTACCGCACCTGGTCAAAACGTACAACCAATCTTACCATCGGAGCATCGGATGTTACCCCCAAGAAGTGACTCCCGACAACGAAGTGACTGTCTTTGAGCGCCTGTTTGGTACGTCCCCGACTGTGGCTGTCCCCAAGAAAGGTGGAGTGTTGACTAAGGGAGACTGGGTGCGCACTGGCAAAACCAAACGCACTTTCGACAAAGGTTACTTACCCAACTGGACCACCGAATTGTTTCGTGTCACTCAAGGAGTGCGTGGCCGTCATCCTACCGTCTATAAATTGGAAGACATGAACGGAGAAGTGTTAATAGGAACGTTTTACTTGCCCAAATTACAACGCGTGACCAAAAAAGAAGATGAACAGTACGATATCGAAAGCATTCTCGATCGAAGAACCCGAAAAGTGGGAAAACGTCGTGTCAAAGAAGTGAAAGTGCATTGGAAAGGATATCCGCCGAGTTTTCACTCTTGGATCGAAGCTTCGCAAGTCATCAACTATAAAAAGAAGTTACCATCTTGCCCTTCAACACAGCCTCAACCACCACAGTGACCACTCCTTCACCGAGTTCTTCTCTGCAAGATCTACAAAAGCAACCCTTGTGGGTGTGGTGTGGAGAACGTGTGACTAAAACGGAAATCGTCTTTTTCTCTGCCAAACCTTTGTGTTGTATTGTGTCATCGGTGCTGCCATTGTGAATCTGAGTTTGCAACAAGGAGACAAAACATTGTGGACCATTTTACTGATCAGTTGCATCGGTTACCTTCTCCCCAGTCCTTCCCTGAAATAATCTAACAGAAACAACGGGAGTCTTTTCGTCCAACGTCAGTCACCCTCCCAACAGTCACAATAACAATAACAACAATCCTCTTTTAGACACTCCTCTGACCTCCAGTGAACCCTCGGACAGCAGAACTCTGGAATTATGAATAACCAATTTTACTTAACTTTACCCAGTGACGGTTCCATGGATGTGTTTCCCCACAATACTTTATGCTGTTTCACTTCCAAATTACCTCAGGCCATCCAATGAGAAGTGGCTTTGGCCGAAATGATTCACCCTACACAAATCAAAAACATCAATGAATCAAAACACTTTGGAGGTCGAAGTTCTGAACGACCAAGTGCTACAATACTTGATTGAAAACGAAACTTTAGATGCCTACATTAAACGACCAGTGTCCCCCGATACTACACGGTACGTCTATTTATTGGAAATTTCTGCAGGCTATTATTTTAGAGGTGAACATCTGGTGGACACGATTTCTTCCAAATTCAATGCGCTGTTTGGGAAAGCCTTCGACAAAACCAAACGAAGTGCCACCCTCGAGTACCACAAAGTGGCTCGTCGCCTACTGATGAAATTTTCGGATGTCAGAACGTTGTCCATTACATTTGGTCCTGAATTGTTTGACATTTTGGGCGGAGTCCTCAAGATGGTCAAGGGTAACGACATGCCGCCCATCGCCAACAACTTGAGTTTTGCCATGTATTTTTGTTACCCGGTAGAACTGAACCAAGGATTAAATTTGATCTTTGTGTACTCTGATTTCCTCGAGTACAACGTGGTGGGACACACATCCACACCGTTACTACGAGTCGTTCCATTCAAAGCGGGTTCTGCCACGACCAATGACGAGGAAGGTGGAAACACCTATCACGTTCAACGCGAATTTGTACATCCTCACTATTTACCTGTCAGTAAGTCGTATTTCGACAGTGTCAACATTGCTATAAAAGGAGATCTTGGATAAAATATTCCATTCTCCAAATGAAAAGTTACGGTGAAACTCCCTTTTCGAAAACGATTCTCGTAAGTCATGTATCCTAGTCCAACGAGGACATGGTTTAGGAGAGCAGCAGGAAGGGTGAACAGACCACCTTGTACGAGACCTTATTTTACAAAAATAAAGGTTCCTACAGGGGCTGAAAAATAAGGTCAATAATGATAAACCGAACCCTCCTAACAATATTATTACCGTATAGTTTGAAAAAAAGGATAATAAATCATTTTAGTTAGCTCATTTTTGTTACTATTTTTGACATTTTTGTTTTTTGTGTTATAGTGCGTTTAGTTTACTTACCGGGTCACTCAATTTTTGTCATTCACCCTGCCTGCTGCTATTCGATTTAAAAAAGAATCGTTAACAAGGAAGGGTGAACAGACCACTATTATAATTAAGCCAAATTTTAGTGATAATTGAGGTAAGTGGTCTGTTCGACTGCCGTACCGCGAAATCATTTGTCTTAATCATCAGGCAAACATATTCATTACCAAATGTCTGTCCACCCCCACCCCCCTTGCTGCGGTGGACCCTATAACTTGGTTTTCGAGCAAATTTTGCATTATGATTAAGACAAATGTGTAAGGTTCGACTGCCATATCGTGCATATCCCCCCCTTCTTGTCTGCTGTTATCTTACACACACATGTGGTCATTCACCCTTCCTGCTGCTATAATTCTTGATAAAATCAAGGACCAAAGATTTTATCCAGACCTATACGATATCTGGATCTTGGGTCATGAAGATTTATTGTTATAAATCCGAACGGAGCAGATTGTGCTTTTGAAAAGAAGTTTCTGAATTTCATCATGTCCATATCCCCCGAACACCAAGTATAATAAATATTCTGTGAAGTATAATTATCTACTCCATTAAACACAACCAAAATATTGCAGTTGTCTCTGATCACTTTAGGTATTTGTGTATATCGTTGTGTAACATAAATCACGTCAGTATTTTTGTGACGACCTCGAGAAAATATTCTAACTGGATTTGTTTGTCTGTCCAACATAACGTCATCGTACACCACTAAATTATTAATAAATCCATCTAGGTCATCTACAGATGGAGCCTCATCAATATCGGTAATAAAGTCAACAACATCATCACCATCTTCATTCAGCAATTTTGCATTTTCATTAAAATCTTTAAGTACTTTGTAACAATGTTGATCATCTACGGATGGTGCTACTAAATACAATTTACTCCATTTTATCCATCGCATTATTAAATTTAATAATAGTTGTGTTTTACCCGATCCAGATGGACCTATTATAATCATTCTTATCGAATTTGGTAATGCTGGATGATGCTTCACTGGCTCCTGTTTTTGTGTCGCCGAAAAGTCAATTATATCCATATAATAAATAATATGAGTCTATATTGTGTTCGATGTAGATTATCTACACCCACTACTGGACTGACAACAATAATAACAAAAAATAAACGACGTGCATTAAAAGGTAAATGTGTAAAATGTGGCACGAAAAAATATAAATTTATCTCCATGTCTGATTCCCTGACAAAGTCAGGTACAAAGACAGGTGGAGATATAGCCGCTTTATTAGGAAAATTACCAGGAACTCCGTGGGCTAAATATGCCGGTGAGAAACATATTCCTGGATATAATTATTGTGGTCCTGGAACCCGACTTGACATCCGACTTGATGATCAAGATCAACCAAGACCAGGAGAGTATCCAGTAAATAAGATTGATCAAGCGTGTCATGTTCATGATGTTGCGTATAAAAGTAAAAGATTTACAACAAAGGCATCTCGCAGATGTAAAATTGATTCATGCATTAAATTCTATACCTAATAAATCTGTCAGAGATAAATTAGCTACTTTTCTAGTAAAATCTGCCATGAAAGGTAAAATAATGCTAGGGGCTGGTAATTAATTATATAAATATTATAATGGAATCAATTTATTATAGCCCAAGAGGATATTGGAGAGGTAAATCAGCTATTACTAAATTATCTGAAGCAGCAAAAGTTTCACGTTCTGTTGCTGCAGCGTGGTTAGCACGACAGGCAATATGGCAAATTTATCTACCACCACCTAAAAATATTCAATATGCACATTTTGATGTCTGCGTCCCTAATGAGGTTCATGAAGCAGATATTTTATTTTTACCACACGATACCATTAAAATTGGTAAACGTCAGTCACGCACATACAAATACGCATTAACTGTCGTTGACGTTGCAAGTAGATATAAAGAAGCTGAACCATTATCAACAAAGACAGCGTCTGAAGTTTCATCTGCGTTTGAACGAATTAATCAGCGAGGACCTTTGCGATGGCCACAGTTATTACAGGTTGATCCTGGCAAAGAATTTCTTGGAATAGTATTATCGTTAATGAATAAACATAACGTTAAAATTAGACGAGGACATACTGAAATTCATCGTGATCAGGCAATTGTTGAACGATTTAATCGAACACTTGCCGAGCGGTTATTTGGATACCAATATGCAAAAGAAATATCTACTAACTTTAAATCTGGTGAGCGATCTCGTGAATGGGTTGCAAGGTTACCAAGTGTGATAGCTGCATTAAATAATGAAATTACTCGTTCAACTTCCATGAAACCTTCTATTGCGATCACAAAAAAATATATACCCCGTAGTAATGACAGACAACAACCTCAACCAGTATTAGGTAATGCAACTGTAAGATATTTATACGAACCTGGTGAACTTGAAGGTGGTAAAAAAGAGCAACCGATCCTATCTGGAGCGTGACTACACATACAATTTCTAGTGTGGTTAGATCCACTGGTAGACCTCCAATTTACAGATTAGATTCTACCGCACCTCAACGTGGATTTGTACGTGAACAATTACAGGTAATCCCTGAAGACACACAATTACCACCACATACAAT
The DNA here is from genome assembly GCA_016617855.1 of Megalonaias nervosa. NCBI lineage: Eukaryota > Metazoa > Mollusca > Bivalvia > Unionida > Unionidae > Megalonaias > Megalonaias nervosa. The sequence continues at coordinate 35,376 of JAECUM010022569.1, read as the reverse complement.
TACATAATCAGAACCAGGGCGTGCAGCGCCCCGACGTCGATTACATTCAAGACAGGTCAGCATCACATTATCACGTGTATGACCAAGATCACTATTAATTCTGTCTACGGTAAATTGTCTTGGATTATTATTCGAATATTGCCATAATATATTACAGTTACAACTTGCACAATTATTATTCTGTTGTGCTTTTAGTTTTATAATAAATTCAACATCAATATCAAAATCACGTTTATTTTTTTTTGTCACACTGCTTATAACCAGATAGTTTTTTTCTTATTACGTCATTATTAACATTCTGATCATTATTTTCTATAAAATTCATAATAACCCTATGTAGTTGAGATATTCGTCTGACCCTAGAAACTGCGAGATAGACTAAATTCGACCATTCAATCCGATCATCTATAATCCAGATATTTGTATCGGAAATAGTTAACCCCTGTGATGAGTGAATCGTTATAGCGTATCCTAACGTCCACGGCGATTTATTTATACTCAGCGCATTCTCAACGACATTAATATCGACTAAAACAATATCATTCAAAACAAGATTTTGTACTCGGATATTTTCAGTGTCTCCACCAGGAATTTCAACATCAATATTCTGTTGTCGAGTATCTGCTGGGCGATAACACAAAGGTACAGGTATATCTGAAAACTTTTCTTTATGTAACATAAATAATTTATTTTGTAGTTCATCACGAACTATTTTTCTACTTGCAACTATTAAATCAGCGGGATTTCATAAATTTAGAAAATCATTCATAGAAGTCTCTGGAATTACTCCGCGCATTATTTCACATTGTACTCTGTCTGGTTGTAGTCTAATTAACCTTTTAAATTCCTTCAGCGGTTCATCAATAGCTCTATGGTCATCATTTATTTCTTCATAATAATCTACGCTATTCTTCAGCCATTCATGTGGAGACTGTCCAATAAAAGGTGGTGGTTGACCATGATCACCGCACATTATTATAGCAGTATTCTTCGTCAATAGCCATTCAAGAAATGTTTTTAATATTTCTAACGACACCGTGCATATCTCGTCCCATATAATATATTTAGGTATATATTTCTCACCCATTCGCTCAGGAGTCCATGTGTCTCCACACCATCTAAAGAAACTATGATAAGTACACGATTTTACTCCTCGCTCTTTTATTTCTCTGGCTAATTTATGTGTCGGTGTCAAAACAATTATATCCGAATTATTATTCATGAATAATTTAATCACACGAGTTGTTTTACCTGAACCACCGCATCCATTAAGATAAACAGTTTTATGTCTAGATATAGGATCATATACAGATGGTGCTGATGAATTTGATACCTGATTATTATTTTTGTGATATATTTCCTTAATTTCAACGTCGGCAGATTCAGAATAACTAAATATATTTTCTTGTTTTATTCTCCCTGATCCCCATTCACCATTACCAAGTAGTGGTTTTAATAAATCCGTATATTTTTTATTTATATAAAACGAATCCGTTGCGACTCTGACAGCATCACGAGAAAATTTATTTATCATAGACAGTAGATTTATAGAAACATATGCCAACATAGAAGATCTTAAATGAGTAAATTGTGGTGAGTCACCATCAAGATAACTCACAATTGTACCTAGTTTGGTTCCGTCTGACAAATAAGCATTACTCCGATTTATAAATATGTTTTTTCTGTTGTATCAGCAATTATAAAATCGAGTTCAGCATCGTCCATAATTAATCTTGTACAGTGTCTTTTATGATCATAGGCTCCTCCTTGAGTAAATTTACCAATTATCTTTCTACCAAGATCTTTTGCAAGTTTTTCATCATGCTCGTCTCTGCATTTACGTATATTATTAGTAATTTTAATAATATCATCTTCATTAAGATTAGGAAATTCTTTCCTGGCATCATCAATATTAAATCTATTTGGTTCTGGTAACCAAATTTGTTTCTGTGGACTATATGATATAATGGCCTCACTCACCTGTAAAGATATTAAAATTCCAACATCAAGCATATATCGCAATAGTACTATTGGAACCCAACATCGCTCTGAAAAATGTCTTCCAAACCAAATATAAGTAATCGGATGGAGATTTTCTGTAAATTCGAATGATTCTACATGAGCAAATCCTGTTAAATCAAAATCTGGTAAATGTCCGTTTATTGCAACCCTGGTCATTTCGTGTGATGGATGTCCGAATCTCTTAAAGTATTTAGAACATTCTCCGTATCCAAGAAAACTTCCAGGATAACATGCCACCATATCGACGGATATAATGTCACTATAGCTGTATTTAGTATTCCATAATCCTCCGTGTCCATATTCTACGCAACTTTTATGAATATCCTCAAGAAATTCCGATCGTGTTGGTTTCCATAAATTTTTCTCCTGAGCAAAATGAGCTGCTACGGATGGAACTGTAAAACAATTATTTAATAATTGTCTAATTTTGACATCGTCTGAAGTATATTTCAGCGCAAGATTTTCCATTTCTACATTAAGAGATTCTGTACGGTAAATATCACCATTAGGCCGTACAAACTGATCGTAATGATCATATTCCGAACTCTGAAATAACCAAACAGACACAGGATCACTTTTACTGATATTTCTGATAAAATCAAATATATGACCATCATAAAATTTAACCGCTCTATCTCGTGGAAATATTGTTACTGCTGAGGTCCATGCGTGCGAATTGTGATCAATAATATCTATTGGAGCTCCTCTTGATTCATATTTCGATTTATATAAAATCTCTCCTGTCAGCGTTTTTACTGTTATTGGGAATTTCAATTTCTTTTCTAGTTCAGCGACATCTTTGATAGATGCTCCGGTATCTTTAACTGATTCTGCCCAAGTATTTATTTTTTTACGTCGTAAATCTGTTAAACCATTACCACGTATCGCATTTGTAAAATGTTCTGTAACTCGTTCAGCTACACAGTTTATTCTTGATTCTGACAATTTCATAGGTTTTAGATCCCCGACATCAGGTTTATTATTCAACGGAAATATTCCATATACAACTGCAGTTGCTGGATAACTCTGTATATAATATAATTTGTCAACACCTGTTAGTATTCCGGGCTTAGATTTATTATTTAAGAGAACAATATTATTTCCTGATTGTATGTGTACTGGATCGCGTTTGTCACGAATAATCCAAATATCTTCTTTTGTATTTACAATAAATTTTATTAAAATAAAATATTTTTGATCATCAAGGTGATTAATAATTATTTTTCCTCGTTTATCATTCATCATATTAGTAACATTTCCGACTCTGAATGTTGACCATACATGAGCAGCACCATCGTCACGAAATTCATTTTTTGCTTCACGAATACGTTCGATTATATCCTCATCTGTTAATGCCAGATCTTGCATCAAAGTACTAAATTTATATTCTGATAGTCTGTCAAGATCAAATCTGGATATCTGAGGTTCAATTGCCGATAATTCCTCCATATAATTAAGACAAGTATTTAAATTAAAATTTTAGTATATATATAATGATTGAAACAAAGAACAAATGTGCTTGGCTCAGAATTGGATATACTTCTCTTTGTAATAAACCGTGCGTGAATGAATACTGCGGAAATCATGCACAGAGTATCAAAAATGGAAGTACAGGACCAATACCGTGTATTCAATGTGGTGTTGGAGTCAGAGGAAAAACTCAATTGTGTCTAAAATGTGGCGGAAAAAAATATAGAGAATTAAAACGATATTATAACAAAAAAAAATAATACATCGCCAGGTAAATCTCCTATACAAACCGTAGAAGATTATCTGGTCAGATTTCAAAATAATGATTTAGACAAATAATATTATTATATAAAATGACTCAGACAAATCAGACTTATGATGAAATGATCGACAACAATATTATAAGAGAATTAAGAAAAAAAAGCATTTCGTAATAAATACGAATTTGTGAAACATCCAGTATATACAAATTATGAAGCATCCCGAGATGGTGTGATCAGAAACTGTAGATTGAAAAAACCAGTCGGTACTGTTGATAATAAAGGTTATTTTAGATTTACGATTAATAGAGAAAAAAGATACTTATCAAGTAGATTCGTATTTGAATGTTTTTATGGGGTCATCGAAAATGGATTTGTAGTTGATCACATTGATGGAAATCCCAAAAATAATCAATTATCTAACCTGCAGACTATTACATCTAGTCAGAATAATATACGTGGAAATACTGTAAAATGTAAATTATTCGGAAAGAGAGCTATTAAATCCATAAATATACAGACAGGACAGGAAATAACGTTTCCTTCAATGAATGCGGCTGCAAAACATTTTGGCATAAATTCACGATCAGTATATGATGTCGCAAATAATATTACTAGATCAGCATATTCATTCAAATATGATCAGCCGATAATATTTGAATATATCTAACTCTGTCTTCCTAATAAATAAATTGTATATAGTTTTTGACTCTATATTTTACCTTCACAGTCGCTGCCCTCAGTGTCACTCTCACTTTTGATAGAATCAAATAATATAATCTTTCTTAATTGCATTATACGATTATCCACGATCTTCTTTTTCTCGTATTCACGAGATAGTTCGGATCTAATATTTTCGATCGAACGTGCAAGAGGCGCAAATAGCTTTACCTGTTTTTCATTTACCATCGCCAAGGATTCTAACATAGACTGATAAATTGATTTTACAAATTTATAATTAGATGGTAATGTGTATTTATTGTCAGTTTTTCTTTGTTTTAATATTTCATAATCGCATAATATTTTTTCAGGATCGAGATTATCAGATAGATTTATTCTGTTATGTTTTAATTTTTTAATAGCAGAAATAATATCATTTATATTTTCTTGGTTCATATATATAATAATATTTCTCTAAAATAAAATAACATCGTTCCGAATACTGTCGACACTCGTCAGCCATAGGAATCGAACCACGGTCGTCAGTATCATAGTTGAAAACAACTATACCCAATAAATTTTAATTTTCTGTCAGATTTCAGAAATCTAGCAGATTTTCTACAGAAAATAATAATATTAATAATAATTTCAGAAAATATGATGAATTTCATGATCTAGTCGGGTAATTATACCCGGCAGATTTCAATTTCTGATGAATTTTCACAGAAAAATAACAAAAATAATAATAATTTCAGAAAATCTGTCCAAAAACATCAAACAGAGTATATATTTACCCATCAGATTAAAAAAAATATATATTATTTCAGAATCAGATTATTTTTTCCCTTATTATATTAGGAAATATTTAATCAGACGTTCTAAGAGCGTATATACAAATTAATATTAAGAGACTCTTGTCTTAGATCCAAAATGTTTCCTGCCTGGTCAGTGAGTTTGAAATTTATTCTTGTCAGAAATGGATTATGAACTCGCAGGTACACGGGGTTAATTGGTTCAGACACAATTAACCAACCGGGGGGGTCTTTAGGGCTAAATGAATATAGTATATACCCCTGTTCCGCAGTGCCACTGCGGTGATTAGATTTTGAAAGATCTACTTGATAACTATCACCAATTACGTCACATACCAGATTGACTGCAATTGTTGTTGTTATATTTACAATACCAGGTGAGATATGGCGACCTCCACCGTGTGGATCATTATTATATTTAAGAATAGTTGGTGTAGGTATTAATTTTTTCCATGAATCACATATTCTTTTAAATTGTTCATCAATAAGATCATTAACTGATTTCTTTAGCTCTTTAGAATTAAATCCAGGAATTATAAATGATGATAGTTGTTCTCGCGTAATTCCGAAATGTTTTAGAAATATTATTGTGAACAGAAGATTTAGTCTAACACCTCGAGGTGGACCGTCTTCATCAACTATATATAACTCTTTATACCGTCTATCTGCTGTTATGTTCACTAATTTTTTTCTCTGTTAACAATAATATCATTCATGAAATCTAGGTCTGAAGCAACTTGATTCAAATGTTGTATTACTTCAATTATTTGATTTTTTAAGTCATCGTTATAGGAATTGCTAATGCTGGAAAATAAATTTCTTAGATAATTAAGTATACGTCCATGTTCAGACTTAATTGTACTAGCATATGAATTTATTTCATCAACATCAAGTACTATTATTTTACCTTTTTTACCATCAACTATTTTTGTAAAATGGGTTTCTGTTTTATCTATATAATGTATAACTCCATCACCAAAATATCGTCGCCATGGGTAAGCATTTTTTTCTGTTCTATATTCTGGAGGTTTTATAAATTTTTTAACATCTATGACAAAATCAGATCTCTGTGGTTCTGGTGGTGTTTGATAAACCGGTGGATATTCAGGCCAACCTAATACTGATCTAATCGAACTTTGATAAATATCTACGGAGTAATCAGGGGAATTTATTTCAATAACCGCAGATAGTGTTGGTTCGTAGACAGTAATTGCTATTTTTGATTCTTTTCCTGTAATAGATTTAATTCTGCGTTGGAACTCATCATTAATCTGTTCTATTTGATAACTGCCGTTGGAATAGCAACTACTTGCCAATCAGGAGTTCCATCAGGCTTATTCTTATTAGCGAATACTAATGAATTATTTGGCTGTAGTCCACCAAATGATTTTGATCTAATATTGGGCCAGCTATAATAAACTCGCAATTGTGCTAATGCTATTTCTTTTGCAGGAATTGCGGTTGGAAAATTGACACTAAACTCAGGATTAGTCGAACTTAACGATATCATCGTAGTTTTTGACGGAGTTGTATTAGTGACGATCTGCTGAAGTAACTCCCTGTCTGTCATTATTATTATTGTTGTTATTTAATTCATTAAAATCATTTGCGATCACTTTAAAAACATCATCATAAGTTTTCATCATCATCGCGAATTCAGTATCAGATATTTCACCATCACTGACACACAAAGAAATATATAAAGATAATTTAGAACATGCCTCTGCCACTGTGTGTAATTTAATCATATAATCGTGCAATTTAGCATTTGTACAAGTATGTATCTTTTTGGTTATAATACCGAGAACTGCAGCAATAGTCGTTGATGCTGAAACGATAATGGTTATAATAGTAGGTGCTGTCATCGTCAATGTTGATAATAATAATCCTGTTCCAGTAATAACAGCAGAAACCGAGTAAACAACTACATCGATGACAACTATACGTCTTTTGTATTTTTTTATTTTCGTGTTATAATAGTCGATAAAATTATTTAGTTTAGTGAGACGCTCACATACTTGATTGCATCTGTAACGTTGAACGTCAATGCGAGACTGAGGTTGATCCATTATTATTATATTAAGTGATTAATTGCGGTGTTTCAGCCACAAATTCCATATGCCACCAATAAGGCTCTGAGGTTATTGTTTGATCATATATTCTCAGTATAAATATTTCTTCAACATCTTTTCTTAACAATATAGATACAACTCCAGAGAGAGAATCAGTTGAATGACGCAATATATATCTGTTAATTATAACAAATCTTTCATCACTAAATACGGACAGCCTGTAAATACCAGTAACTTCTGCGGTATATTTGATAGTATTATTTTGTGGTGTCCATGTTGATTGTCCTGATGCTACTGTGTATACGATATTTTTAATTTGTCCGTGTGGAATTTTAATCAGATTAGTTTTTTGAACAATATTAGGTATTCCACTGGCAATATCATTGAGTTTCGTGTTAATGTCGGCTAATTTTATGTCAACGGTTGGTGAATCACCAAAAAAATCTTTAATGGGTTTGTTTACATTTCTACGAAAATTTAAGAACAGTTCTATATGTTTAGTAAGAGTTTCTGCAAGATTATCATAATTAGTTTTTAATGTGGTTATTTCATTCCCGATCGGAATTTCCTTATCATCAACGTATTTCTTCGTCGCAGCATCAAAATTATATTCTGGTGTTCTAAGATTATTAATGCCATTATTATTCATGTCGAGAAATGCACGCATTATACCGCCGTTGGTCAATACGTACTTAGATTCTTGATCGTCGACATATTTCTTTGTTGCGGCGTCTGCATCTGCGGTTGGATTTCCAAGATCTGTAATTTTATTCTGATTCATATTAATATCTCCAGTAAATACATCGCCGGATTTCTTAATATAATTACTGAGTGATGTACCAGAATCTTGTATTTTACCTTGATCGGCAAAAATAACTATATTATCAGTGACTGCAGTTGGAATTCTTATAAGAACATCTGATAGTTGTATATTACTCGTTTTTAATCGTCCTTGATTATCCTGAAAAACAACTACTTCATTTTGATCCACACTTGCGAGATTTAATAAATCATCAATTTCATTTCTGAGTTGATCAAGAGTTGCATACTTAGATAAATCAGCCTGCTGATGACCTTTACCACGAGAAGATCTTCCATAAATATCTACCATTATATTTACTAATGTCTGTTTAAATATGACGTCGTAGTATATTCATGTACAACTTTGTGGGGTGGTTTTGTTGATTTTGATATAGCATCAAGTACGTTAAGTACTTCTCGACCACATATTGGTGGATCGGTTAATGTTTGTGTAGGTAATGTTGAATACCATATTGGAATACTTTGATAGCAACTAATATACTTTAAGAATTCTTTTGGTGGAGCTAGTCCATATGAATCAAAATAAATAATTCCACGTGGATCAATTGCATATCCGACCCAATGCGTGCCTGGACCAGAATTTTCATCGAGATTAATAATACCTGTTTCAATATTGTTTGGCTGTTTTGGTAATTGATCGCGCATAAAAACACCTCTAAAATTTTTTATTTTTAATTTTTTAGCAGCATCTAGTAAATCAAAATTGGATATAGGAGATATCAGTAAATTGTCCCTGGTAATCTTAGGCCTTTTCCGTACCAGTGTGGGGTCCCTGGTAATCTTAGACCTCTTCCCTTTTTTTTTGGTGTTCGTTTTATTCCCTGTCCAGGTTGCTTTCTTTAATGCCATTCCAGCAGCAGTTCCAACAGCACCTAATGCAGCTGCTTTTGCAACAGCTGGAGCTGCAGCGGCTATTAATGCTGGTATAGCAGCAAGAAGTGGAAATATACCACCCGTCTTAATGACATCTTTAATGGCACCCGCAGAAAGATTAAGTTTTATACCTTTATTTAATTTTTTTGCTTCATTGAAATGCCCGAGCTGACGTTCTGTAAGAGATAATTTATTTGAGCCGCTCATCTGATCTTTCTTTAGCAATATTTTTAATCCACAGTTATTTTTTGATGCTGATTGTATCTTTTTAATCTGACCAGAAGTCAGACTAACACTAACATTATTATCCGACATTATAATATTTATAAACGATCTAATTACATGTTTTCTACTGGGGCATCAACGACTCTCATTCGTCCACCAGCACCTTCAAGTAATATTGATTTATCGCTGAGTATGACAGCAATTGCCCTGTAATTAGGAATATCTATAATATTTCTGTTAACACGAGCTCGAAAATGTATATCAACTACTGACTGTCTGGTTAAATCTAAATGTTCGAGCGAAAAGTAATAAATCGGATATAAGGTTGTAAAATCCAATTGTGATATTTGTAAACCAGTATCAATATTTTGATCACGGCCCATGAACGTCATTAGACGATGATATACACGTGCTACATGATTTTGATCGAAATTCAGTAAAATATCCTCAGATGGTTCTTGATGTCCATTTATTCTTAAAGAAACTTCAGAAACACCAAGTTTATCAAATATCATTAAACTTTTTGTTTGATTACCTACACGTGTATTATCCTGAAGCGCAATAAATATATGTCGTGGTGCTGCTATTCCCTGTTGAGAAGATATTTGCCATGTAAATAAACCATTAATTGCACTCTGAACAGGATCTGTGGTCATTGTTAACCATGACAACGCTGATTTACCACCTTGATTCATAAAAGCAAGTAGACGTTCTTCTTCAGATATTGTTGGAGTCATCACTGGCATCCATAATGAAAGTTTGGTTAATACTACTTTACCATGAAGTGCCTCAGTTGCAGCAGGATCAACACCAGCGGGATGCCATATTGCATCATCGTCTGTAGCCTTTCGTACAAGTACAACAGTATGTTTAGCTCCGAAAATAACTTTTCTGACATTTCTGCAAAATCCAAATATATGTGAAAGTGGAATTGCACATGAAAACATTCTATCTTTCAACATTATTTTACGTGATGCAAATCCTAAGTTAAAATTTGCGTTCATTGATATTACTGCGGGAGTTTCTGCGGTTCCTGCAGCATTTCTTACATTACCTGTAGTTACATTTTTATGATCCGGGTGATCAGAAGTGTCCTTTGAAAACATCATTGATGGACCAGCTGATCTTGAATAATCGTCGCTATATCGTGCTAGACCCAATATTGTTGTAGCAACATCAACGTCCTTCTGAATTGATTCAATATTTTTACCATCAATCATATAAGTGGCGCTGTCAAATAACGCCATAATACCATTATTAACAAAACCAAAAGCAACATTATTATCGTATTCAGTATTATCCGTTTTAAAAATTTTACCTTCTACTTCAATAAACGCCTCAGCGGGTAGGAAATACCTACTTGTATCCTGAACTTGTAGTTCAATTCGTCCACGCTGATCTGGAATTCTAGCGTCATAAGAATAATATTGATAATCACGCACAGACTCATCTTTAAGTACTGGTGCGTCCATGTCAAATGCGGGATCACTCATGCGTTTAAACATCTTTATTATAATTATTATCATCTAAAACGAAGACCACTTCGGGAAGTGAGACCATTTCCTGCTATGAGACTAGCGGTTATATTTTTTTCTTTTTCTGATAAAGGCACATCAGCCAACTCTGCTAGTTTTTGATTAGCAACTTGATTTATTATTTTACTGACATTTGCAGGCATTACTTCAGTACTAGGTAATTTTATTGATTGAGGTTTTCGTCGTATTAATCGTGCTAACCTATCTTTAATCGCTGAAAATGCTTTACCAGCAACATTACCAACAGCACCAATACCTTTTTCACGAACAACATCAATAGCTTTCATTCCCAGTTGCTTTGCGATCGGTATTGCTTTTGGGGCTATCCTTCTAAATAGACCCTGAACAACATCACCTAGTCCATCTCCGTAGGTTGTCTTGTATACTGGTAATCTTGAATTTATTACCCTGACCATAGTTGGTCCACGTTGAGTACTATGTACGATCATTTTATTATAGTAATTGTATTTAATTACGTACTAGTCACTATAGTAGTCGGCAATTTCATTAATAAGAGACTGATAAACATCAACGTCCATGATACCGCCTGTAAATAATCGTCTACAGATATCGGCCGCTTCATTAATTATTTCTGGGGAATTATTACCAGCTCGTTTTCCTCCAATGAGGATTTCTAATCGATCGACATCAGCAAGGATATTATTAGGACAAGTAATAAGACCACTTCCTAAACCACTTCCAATTACGCCGGGAGCGTCTTGAAATTCTTCTTCTTCCTCTTCACTTGGTTTCGGTGATGTTGTTTTCTTTGGTGTAGGAGATAGAACTGGTACTTGTGATTTTGGTGCTGTTTGTTTTGAAGGTTTTTTACTTTGTTTTTTCTCATTTTCTAATTTGATTAATTTATTAATTCTACTAACATAATCCTGATATACTTGATCATTCTCTTTAATTCGTTCAACATCCATAAATATGCGATATAAATATTTTTGCCACTGTTCACGGGTTTTAATATCTTTAGCGTATTCAGGTTTCATTAATTTATCTCTTTGACTAAAACCACTAAAAGCAAAAATAACTAGTTGATCTAGATGGGAAAGGCCAATAATGTAATTAATGATTTTTTTTATCAAATTTATTTATCAGTTCAGCATTACTTATTACATGACTCTTTTGTTGGGGGGCTGGTGCTTCAGCACCTCCAGGCTGATCTTCATCTTCAGGTATTTCCGGGACTGACATCGCAGCAGTTATTTCAGCTGGAAGTCCACGTAAAATTCTTTTTGTCTGTTTTGTTCTTTCTGCTATTTTTCCAGTTGCTTCAGCAGTTTTTTCTAACACAGGCAGAAGTGGTTTTGTTGTCTCTGTAATTGGTTTAAATAATTGTTTTGTATCCTCTTCAAATTCAACATGAGATTCTTGTCGTTGTTGTAATTGTTGCTTGACAGCATCACGAACAGGTAAATATTTTCTAATTGCTTCTAGTCTTTCTCGTGCTAATCTAGCTGAGTGTGGTTCTCCAATATTCATTATTAAATAATATTTATAATAGATATTTAATTGAATTTGAAATCACCAAAAATACTTAATAAAGCGCGATAACTCTGCTCCTCCTCTGCTAGATAATTATTTCCCCTTTCTATGTATGTCTGTATGTATGCATGTTTGTCTGTATTTTAATTTATCAAAAATAATCAGTAGATCCTAGCGGTTACCCTTCAATGGGCCCCTCGATAGCCTGTGTGACTTTCATGGGGTCCTTACATTGTCGTCTCTCTTATGACGTATTATGCGGCACGCCCATGTTCTGTTTCTTTTGGCTAACACCCTTTCTGGATGTTTATTTGGGGGTTCTTCCATGGGGCAGAGAGCTCAAGGCATACTACTGATTATTTTAGGGGGGGGGGGTATTGCATAGACACACCTCCCGGCGAATTTCTAATCGACGAAAGTGAAATATTAGCAATTCAGAAGGCTGTCTAGGCATTGCGATTTCGATAAAACCCCCACGAAACCCCGGGGTAGAATTCCAAAATGGAATCCGACCACGAGATACGTGGTGGTTTTATCGAAATCTCAGGGGATGCCTCCCCCCCCCCACTTATTAAAAGACGTGGGCGACCCGGGGACCCGAACCCATCTCGGCGAGATCTGGGGTCGAACCGCAAACATCAGTATTAAAGTTTCCAGCAACTTTAACATTGAGCTAACGAACTCGACTACGGATATACGTTTTAGAAATTATTATATGTGATTATTGTGCAATAGCATTTGATATCTGATTTTACAAATAAATAAATATTTATAATTTTATTAAGATATTTTGCCATTATATGTATGAACCGATTAAAATGTATTATATTTAAAATTAAAACACGGAAATAAACTGCACACAAATACCTATCTCCGGGGAGATATCCGCGGCGATAAACACAGCTATTGTTTGAACTACCACACATGTCCTTGAAAAATCGGTACGCATACCTATCTCAGTACATGTAAGCAGCAGGAAGGGTGAATGACCACATGTGTGTGTAAGATAACAGCAGACAAGAAGGGGGGGGGGGATATCCACGATATGGCAGTCGAACCTTACACATTTGTCTTAATCATAATGCAAAATTTGCTCGAAAACCAAGTTATAGGGTCCACCTCAGCAAGGGGGGGTGGGTGGTGGACAGACATTTGGTAATGAATATGTTTGCCTGATGATTAAGACAAATGATTTCGCGGTACGGCAGTCGAACAGACCACTTACCTCAATTATCACTAAAATTTGGCTTAATTATAATAGTGGTCTGTTCACCCTTCCTTGTTAACGATTCTTTTTTAAATCGAATAGCAGCAGGAAGGGTGAATGACAAAAATTGAGTGACCCGGTAAGTAAACTAAACGCACTATAACACAAAAAACAAAAATGTCAAAAATAGTAACAAAAATGAGCTAACTAAAATGATTTATTATCCGTTTTTTCAAACTATACGGTAATAATATTGTTAGGAGGGTTCGGTTTATCATTATTGACCTTATTTTTCAGCCCCTGTAGGAACCTTTATTTTTGTAAAATAAGGTCTCGTACAAGGTGGTCTGTTCACCCTTCCTGCTGCTGTAAGTCACATTTCCCGTGTGTTACTACCAAATTACTTGGGTGAATAGTTACAAACAGCTGGAGCATGCAGATATTTGCTAATGACAGCCATAGTACAATGCTACTTCTACTCGGTTTGGTGATTCGTTTTTTCGAATGGTGCACAGAGAAGTTGTAGCAGTGGTAGAAGTAGCAGTGGTGACATTTTCCATATACTGGTATCCAGGAACGACCTTAGCCAACACGGGGCTCGATTTGGATCATTTTTGCGGAGCCTCCTGGATCTACGCAGGGGGGAGGGAGAGGGTCCTGTGAGCACGGCATTTGGAAATAAACTTTTAAACAAGTTTTATATCATACTGAATTTAAACTTTTCTTCCATTGCTTTAAAATAACTTTCTGTATACATATATTTTTAAACATTACTATCTGTCGTGACTCCTGTGAGTGCGGTGCCCGATTCGGCCAAATCGGCCCCATTGGCCTGTCGCCGGCCCTGCTAGTATCAAAATAATACTGGCGGAGTGTACATACAACATAGGCAAAGAAATGAGGTAGTATTACGGTTAGACTTAATGTCAGTTATACGTAGCAGTTGTAGTAGTAATAGTAGTTAGTAGTAGTGGTGGTAGTAGTAGCTACAGCAGTAGTAGTATTGACATGTTTTTGTAATAGAAACAGTTTTATTTTATTTATTTTTTTGTTACCCCTCGACGATTAACTAGAAAGGTTAAAAGAGTGATAGAGAGAAGGAGCTGGAGCTAAGCATTAACATGGTTAATTATAACTCGTGTTACTTTTGTAAGGAAAATACCCATAAAAAGGACGAAAAGCGCTTCGGATACAGCTTGACACCAACGGCCGAGTGAAAGTGCACTGCCACATTAAGAAGTCTTTCAGTGAAAAACTCATGATCAATATGAACCCCGCTATGGTGGCTATATTGGATGTCCAGGCAGACCTAATTTCATTTTGGATCAATTAGACATAATAAGAAATCTTCCAGTAAAATCCCCTTGCCAATATGACACTCTGTTCAGAAGGAGTAGAGATGAAACAAGATTCTCGAGATGGCTGCTTTGCTGGATGTATTGGAAATCAGATGCGCACCATTTTCATTTAGGACCAGCTAGAAAACACATATAGTCTTTGGTGAAATCCACATGTTTATTTTCCCATTTATTCATGAAAAATAGCGATAGCAAGATATTTTCGAGAGGGCTGCAGTAGCGACCATATTGGATGTCTGAGTAAAACCGTTTTCATTTAGGATGAGTAATGCACCTCTATGTTAATACAATGTCACTTTGACCTACTTTTCACATCTCAGTGACCAAGTACACGTTCTATTTTTAGGTTAGTTTTACGGACACTACTTCTTGAAAAAGCCATTATATATAATGTGCACATACATTCAATGGAGTACAACACTATCATGGCAAATGTGGAACACTGTGACCTATTTTTGTGCTCAGGTGGCAATGTACGCATTTCAAGTCAAGGTCAGTTTCTTGGACACGGTTACATGCACATTCATGAGCAAAGGTCAGTACATACATCCGGAGGAGTAATGCATCAGAATAATGGTAAATACCCCTCAAAAATGTATAAATACACATGTCAAAGCGAGTTTTCATGTCTTTTAACAGCTTCGGTTTTTGTTCGAAACATATATGGAAATAATTGCAGTAGCTGTAGTAGCAATAATGGCAACAATAGTATAATTCTGTCATGCATCATTCAGATTGGTATCGTTCAACAGCTTTCAATAGATTTCATCATAAGAATGACATCATTCAAACTGGTATCCTTCTACAACCTTCAGCAGATTTCATCACAAGAATGACATCATTCAGATTGATGTCCTTCTTCAGCTTTCTTCAGAGTTCATCACAAGAATGACACCATTCGAATTGATATCCTACTACAGCTTTCATTATATTTCATCACAAGAACGACATCATTCAAACTGGCATCGTTCACCAACTCTCAGTGGATTTCATCACATGAATGACATCATTCGAATTGATAGCCTTATACAGCCTTCAGTACATTCCGTCACAAGAACATCCTGCGGGTCCGGGGTTATAGAATTGGCCCGCCGTCCCTCGCTACGTGTCGTAAGAGGCGACTAAGCAGAGGCAACCTGTTTGCCGTGGGTTGTGACCCGTGTCGGAGGAGGAAAGGATCCTGGTAGTTGAGCAGAGGCTTTCCGATACAATACACTACTTTGGCCTCTACTTCTTCTAGACGGGTGGTCGGGATGGGCCCGGTCTCCACAAATCGGCTGGTCACGCCGAGCCCTAGGAGGTCTTTATTTACTCGCTCACTTTCTTTATCCTTCTCGTTGTATCTCCCTTGATACCACCGTTGCCCCTACATTCTATCCCTTTCAGGTTCCCTTTCCCAAGTCTTAGAAGACTTCCTAGAAGGCGGTGGCTCCACGGGTCAATTGGGAGGTAATTTTACCGACTGAGTATGTCTTAAGGGATGAATCAGGAGGTGAATTTACCTACTGAGTATAACATCTGTGTATCCCTGGCACTTGAAATGTGTACCCTTGTTGGGCTCCTTGGTGGGCGGGGAGCACGGGTGCTGGATTTTAAATCCACCAACATGGATATTTAAAAAACAAATCAACTCATACGTACCAAAACTGGATCTGACTCAGATGACGATCCATGTGGTGTGGATTCATTTCCACGCTTCATGGTTATACAGTCTAAAGATGCCACAAAACCGCTTAATGTACTCTCTCCGTTTGTGATCGAGAAAACATTTATGGGATTGATTGGTACACCAAAAGGTGTTAAAAAGTTAAAATCGGGTTGACTACTTGCCGAATGTCAGCGACGAGGTCAAACAGAAAACCTCAAGAAAATGAGAACCTTTTTCGATATTCCAGTGACCTCGTTCGCCCACACAACACTCAATTCGTCCAAAGGCGTGATTCGCTGTCGTGGCTTGGCTGGAGTCAGCGACACGGATATCATTGAAGGAATGAAAAACGAAGGTGTCACTGCAGTCCGTAGAATACGTATTAAACGTAACAACAACCTGCAGGACACCAACACCATTATACTCACCTTCAACAAGCCAGCAGTACCCAGAGTGGTCAAAGTTGGCTTTCTGCAAGTGGAGGTTGATGTGTACATCCCAAATCCACTTCGATGTTATAAGTGTCAGAAATATGGTCATCATGAAGACAGATGCTCAAAAAGACAAATATGTGGCCGATGCGGAGATCATTCTCACCAGGAATCTGAGTGTAGAGCCACTCCGCATTGTGTCAACTGTGGAAAGGAGCACCACGCCAATTCCAAGGATTGTGATACCTGGAAACAGGAGAAGGAAATACAAAGGGTTAAATACACATCCAACATTCCCTATCCAGAGGCCAGAAAGCTTGTACAGGCAAAAACATCTCTTCCTGGCCCATTCTTCTCCACTGTAGTGAAGAACAATCCCAAGGCAACGAAGGACGCTCAAACGCAGACAGATGCACCCGAGTCAACATCAAGCACTAACACCCCCCATTACCAAGCACAAAAAACCACGGCATCTACCCAAACAACATTCAATAATACTCAACCACCGAAAAAACCAAAGCCCAAAAACAGGTCACAAGGAAATAGGCAGCAAAAGGGGTCAGAAGACCCCATCAAACTCTATAACAGGTTTGGGGACATTGAGAGTATGGATGCAGAAGATACCGCTCCATGTTCTCAAAGTAGCTCCAGACCTAACAAAAAAATCATACCCGTACTTCCTCCGTAGAAATAACCATATAGATTCTCTCCGCGAAAAGTCTAACCTAGCTCCAAAATCTCCAATCTAAACTTATAATGAAGAACACGATCATACAATGTAATTGTCGAGGACTTAAAGCCAATTACAATGATATTCTCCTGCTTTTAAACGAATATGATCCTGCAATACTATGCCTTCAGGAAACCTTTTTGAAA
This sequence comes from Megalonaias nervosa, assembly GCA_016617855.1. Classification (NCBI taxonomy): domain Eukaryota; kingdom Metazoa; phylum Mollusca; class Bivalvia; order Unionida; family Unionidae; genus Megalonaias; species Megalonaias nervosa. Next base: position 17,611 of record JAECUM010022569.1, on the reverse strand, counting down.
GATACGGACAACATCACACTTAAAAACTACCCTCTCATTAACACCTACTTACAGAATGTTGATAGGGCCTCGGGAGGGGTTTCTATTGCTGTGAACAGTAGAGCCCCACATAGCGTCATCCCTTTAAACACAAATTTGCAAGCCATTGCTGTGAGTGTCACTCTACATTGAGTGATTAGATTTTGTTCTATTTACATACCACCAAACACCAACTTATTACCAAACAAATTAGACACGCTTGTTCAACAACTTCCTGCACCATTTGTTTTACTCGGTGATTTTAATACCCATAACATTTTATGGGGATCAAATTACATAAGCGACAGGGGCAAAAAGGTCCAAGATTTTATTACTAGACACGACTTGTGTCTATTTAATACCAAATCTCCGACGTACTTGCACCCAGGAACTGGTACATACACATGTATCGACTTGACAATTTGTTCTCCTTCACTACTTTTGGATTATAATTGGAAGGTCGCTGTTGACCTTCACAGCAGTGATCACTTTCCAATCTCTCTTAAGAACACCAACGTTACAATTGATGACACGATTCCACAGTGGAATTTAAAGAAAGCTGACTGGACTAAGTTTGAAACACTTTGTACAGCTAGACTTAACAGGAATACCGTCCTAAACGATATTGATCCTATTTGACAATTTACATCCGTCTTAATTGAGATTGCAGAAGAATCTATTCCTAAGCCCTCGCCAAATTGTAAAAGAACCAAAAAACCGTGGTTCACTAAAGAATGTAAAGAAGCCATTAGACAACGCCGAGAAGCACTGACAAAATTTAATAATCGTCCAACGCCCGAACACTTACCTCAGTACCGTATTGTTCGGGCCAAAGCTTGAAGCATAATTAAAGAAAGTAAACGAGCATCATGCAAAAAATATGTTTCTACTTTAAACTCTCGTTCTTTAATAAAGAAAGTTTGGGACACAATCCGCAAAAGAAATGGAAAGGGAAAATACAATTCATTCAAACATGTGAAGATAAATAACAACAATTTCAATACCAAACCTGAAATAGCTAATGTACTTGCTGATTGTTTCTCCAAAAATTCCTCATCGTTTAATTTTTCAGAAGCTTTCCGAAGATTAAAAGCTTAAAAAGAAAAAACACGGTTGAAATTCACATCGAATAATTCAGAGAGTCATAACCAACCGTTTTCATTGTCGGAGCTTATGGAATCTTTCAATAAGGCCCATGATACATCCGCTGGGCCTGACGATATACATTACCGGTTTCTGAAACACCTTCCAGAACCATCCTTAACAGTTCTTCTGGAAATCTTCAATGATTTATGGATTACTGGTAATGTACCAAAAATTTGGAAAGAAGCAACAGTAATACCAATTCCCAAACCAGGCAAAGATAGCGCAGATCCTACCAACTATAGACCTATATCTTTAACTAGTTGCGTATGCAAAACAATGGAACGAATGATCAATTCTCGGCTTGTATGGTATTTGGAAAGCAACAATTTAATATCTCCTTTCCAAAGTGGCTTTCGTTATGGTCGTAGTACCAATGATCATCCGGTTAGACTGGAAACATTTATTTGCGACACTTTCATCAAGAAGGAACACTTAGTAGCGGTTTTCTTTGATTTGGAAAAGGCCTATGACACAACGTGAAAGTACGGAATACTAAATGACCTACACGATCTGGGTCTAAAAGGCCGACTGCCCTCGTTCATATCAAACTTCCTCTCAGACAGGGAATTCAAGGTACGAGTGGACTCCACCATCTCTGACATGCACGATCAAGAGATGGGTGTGCCCCAGGGCAGTATTTTATCGGTGACGCTTTTCAACATCAAAATTAATAGCATCACCAAGTGTCTGACTCCAGGTACGGATTGCTCCCTATATGTTGACGACTTTTTAATATGTTACCGATCCAAGCACATGCATACAATTGAAAGACAATTACAGCAAAATATCAACAAGATTCAAAATTTAGCCAATATTAACGGATTCAAATTCCCGAAATCAAAAACTGTAGGTATGCAGGTCTGTCTGTTATGAAGACATCATGATGGACCAAAACTCACGCTGGACGGAACACCTATTCCAGTTGTTGAGGAAGCAAAATTTTTAGGTATTATCTTCGACAGAAAACTGACTTTTATTCCACACCTGAAGAATTTGAAAGCTAAATGCTTGAAGTCTCTAGATTTACTTAAAGTAGTAGCGCACACTGACTGGGGTGCTGATAGGAAAGTCATACTCAGTTTATATAGAACATTTATTCGCTCGAAACTAGACTATGGTTGCGTTGTCTATGGTTCAGCTAGGAAGTCCTATTTGAAGATGCTAGACCCAATTCATCATCAGGGAATAAGACTTGCCTTGGGAGCATTTAAGACATCCCCGTGTGAAAGCCTACTCATTGAAGCGAACGAACCCCCTTTATCACAACGTAGAGAAATGCTTTCCGCACAGTATGCTCTCAAATTAAGATCAAACCCTCTGAACCCTGCTTTTTCGGCTCTTTTTGAACCCAAATATAAAACCTTATTTGACATTAAACCAAACGTCATACCTACATTTGGCATTACAATATTGCCATGCCTTGACAGTACCAACGTTGATCTTTCAAAAATTCAGAAAACGTCCGTCTCTAAAACACCTCCCTGGTTACTGCAACAACCCAAAGTGCTTTTCAAGTTACACGATGGAAAAAAATCGGAGACAAACCCTTCTATCTTCCACAATTCATACCATGCACTCCTCACCCAATTTGAAAATTATACAAGAATATATATTGATGGATCAAAAGATCAGGAAAAGGCTGCTGCAGCCTTCGTTAGTGGAAAACACACAACAAAAGTTCGCTTGCCAAATGTCACATCAATTTTCTCAGCCGAAATCACACCAATAGACCTTGCATTGCAATATATTGAAAGCAAGCGTATTTTAGACAGCATCATCTTCTCCGATTCACTATCAGTACTTCAGTCACTACATAATAGAAAACTGGAGAATCCATTATTAGCCAATATTCTCCTGAAACATACCAAGCTGAGTACCTCCCACAATATTGTATAATGTTGGTTACCCAGCCATATTGGAATGAAAGGTAATGACAAAGCAGACCGCGCTGCTGAAATGGCCCTATCACTGGAACCATCTGATTTTAAAACACCGTATACTAATTTTAAACGTAGTATCAAAGAATGTTTACGTCAGAAATGGCAGGCATCATGGAATGATGCCGTGAATAACAAACTTCATGCCATCAAGCCAACCCTAGGAGAATGGACTCCTTCCTACAGAGCCGTCCGTAGGGAGGAGGTATTCATTGCAAGAATTCGAATCGGCCATACTTATTTTACCAACTCCTAGACACTAAAAGGAGAAGACCCACCAGAGTGCGTATCTTGCAATGAACCATTCACTGTTAAGCACTTTATGTTGGAGTGTTTCGACCTCCAACCTACGCGTAATCATTATTACAATGAGCATGACATTAGGGAGCTCTTTGATACAGTTAGCATTTCTTATATTATAGACTTCCTGACCAGCCGATTTGTCGAGACCGGGCCTATCCCGACCACCCGTCTAGAAGAAGTAGAGGCCAAAGTAGTGTATTGTATCGGAAAGCCTCTGCTCAACTACCAGGATCCTTTCCTTCTCCGACACGGGTCGCAACCCACGGCAAACAGGTTGCCTCTACTTAGTCGCTTCTTACGACACGTAGCGAGGCACGGCGGGCCAATTCTACAACCCCGAACCCGCAGGGGGATGGACGCAGAGGCAAACAAACATGACGTAAACGAACCTACGTACAAACACCTTGCCTGCAGTATCCCAGAAATATACAGAATAATCAGGAAAAATTGGCTCATAGAATTATCCCGAAAAAAATGAAGCCAGGAAATTATGGGACATGTCGGGAGAAAGCAGACGCCTGTGGCAGAAACATATTCAAATCCAAAATAAGGCTTCTCGACGAAATTCACCGTCCATAGCCAGATGTTTGAAACCTAAATGTGAAGGAAACATTTTCAACAAACATCTATTACAAAATGTAAAAGTATTTACATATCAGTCATGCAATTCACATTCATCATGATAACTAGTTCCCTGTCATGTCTACCGCCACATTACGCTGCAGACAAATTCGCTGTTTGTGTATAACCAATATTAATTTGAGGGAACGAAGATATTAATATGAGGGAAAAGAATATTATTTTCAATGAATTAAATATTAACTTGGAAGAATTAAATTACGAAATGGAGGAAGATAAATAATATAAGGCAACGAATTATTAATTTCACGGAACGAAGTGATAATTTAAGAACCTGAAATGTTAATTTGATGGAACTAATTGTTATTTTATGGGGATGAATAATAACTAGTGGGACCAAAATAATAACTTGTGAGAACGAATTCTAAATAGCCTAACAGTGCTGGTGCGCCGTGAAAATATAATCATCCAAACCAACTTCTCACCAATCATTTGTAATAACTATCAGTTTCTTCCACCTTCCTCCATGGTAGCCGGGAATCGTGAAAGGGCAAATATAGAATAATTTTAATTGAAGATACATTTTGTATTCATTTTCAGCAGTTCAACAAAACTATAACTGCAGACATATTATACCGTTAAATAATGCATATCATGCGTTTTGGGTTGTGATATGTGGTTTGAGATCGGGGGAAATATTTTCATCAAAATTGATGCAGATGTACCATTCTAAGCCAAAAGCAAGTACCAAATAGTTTGAATTAAGCTGAAACCTGCACAAGAAAAGATTAATATATGACACTGGTGATTTTCCTCTGATTGACCTACGACGAGAAAAGAGAGGCCCTAACTTCTATTTTGTATATATTAAAATCCAACTAATTAAAACTTATAATACCTTGTGCAATATTTATGTAAACCTCTCAGAAATTTGGAACACCTATCTTTGATATTACGTCAAAATAATAGTCGGCTAGATTTGAATAATTATGCTTACTCGCTAGGGTCATCCATGTGCATTGATGTGAAATGGAAATAAACAATTCCGGGTTCCGCGTTTACCATTATGTCACGAAAGGAATGGAATGATGCTCATAACCGTAACGATTTTCTCAGACCCACATGTTTACTAAAACTTGTTATAAAAATACTTGTAATGTACAGCATCACCATTAGGGTAACATACTACCAGAGAATAGCATCCTAGTATAAGAATTTTATTTTGCTTGTCAGAAATGGGAATTGGGAAGTGCTGTGGTGCTATAGTGGAAATGCATATTACGAAAGTTCTAAATTGTTTTTAAAATATTATATTGTTAGATGTACAAAAGATGTCATGTGTGAAAATATGTATAAAAAATTAAGAGTCATAGCAAATCTTCGACCAGCAGAAACTCATGTCCCCTTGTGGGAAAACTTTTATAAGGTATGACATTTAGTATCATTAATTAAAATTAAGTTTGCTTTGCTTGCATATTATATAGTTCACGAGAAAAAGTTATTCATAAATATATTGTACAATTGAATCAATTATAACATGCTATCAAATATTTATTCCTAAATATTCTGAAGGAAACCTACCCGAACAGTAAACACCTTAGCGTTGACATCCTGACAATGTAGTCTACGTCACGTCGTTTAGAGTGGGCGTGTTTTGACGTTTTTAATATTTTGTTCGGAAACAAACAAATTGGATTTCAGAAAACATCGATTTGTCGAAAGCGGTAAAATCACAATGGCGATCAGTCTTGATGATGTTGTAATGACATCAGTGTATGTTGTCTGATGTCTTAGGGAAAGATTAATACAATACACAAACAATTCGTGATGTTAAGCCAAATGTTGCAATGTTCAAAATCACAGGCATTACTCCTTTAAAGCAGATGCACTATTGTGCATACATCCTGTGACATACAACAGCAGTATACCAAATGTATGTCAATGTGGCCTCCTTTTCACACTCCAGTTATCGTTTACGCTTTAACAGCTTGAAGAGTACGACACAACCTTAGAAAATTTAGGTCACTATTTCTTACTTTTCTTGATCTAGTTATTATGTTTAAGTGAAAATTTAGATACGTTTATTTGTTACTATTAATTGTGCAGTCGTTAAAGTAGATAACAAAAGTATGTCAGTGTGACCTACTTTTCCCGCTTCAGTGATCGTTTACACTTTTCCCGCTTATGTTAATTTCTGGACACTGTTGCTTGTTCAGTCATGAAAATGGATAAGTTCATGTATTCTGAAAAGCAGCAGAAGAACATATTTACATAAGCAAATCAATGTGACCTACTTCTTCACTATCACGTTGCGTAACAAAAATTTGCTAACAATTTATGCTTCCTATTTATAAATGTCTTCTGATAGAATTCGTAATTCAAAGTACTTGCCGTAATGTCAACTCGTGTTATATAATATTACAATTTTAGACCGATTCTGAACAAAGCGATTATCTCTCCGTGCCTTAGGCATTACGTTATGGTCAAATTCGCTGTTACTTCAAAGAGAACCTTGCCACTATGGTGAGAAACTCTGCTTGTTTTGCAATCTGCAATGATGTCACCGATCGACTTAGGCCTAAAGACCGGAAACCCGAAATTATAACGTATCAGTGCTACTATCCCAGACAGTTTTCAAAGAGACCACCGGTATCCAATCAGAATTAAGATAGTCGAACTTTTGGGAGGGTTTCTTGCGCAGCGAGACATTATTCTGTTACGTTCATTGTGAAAGAATCGGTGCAGAATTTGGACGTGGAAAGAGTTGTGAGACACTTCACTGCACACCGAGAGCAAACCAGGCACTCGTAAAAGAGCGCGGAAGGAGTTCTAGGAACTTCAGACGAGATTTGGAACAAAGGCATCTAAGAGGGCTTTCAGGATGGGATAATGCGCCACCCAAAGATTACAGAGAGAAGGAGACGAGGAGGGAATGTAGAACGGAAACAAGGGTACCGGAAGTACCGACAAGCAGGGCCGAGGGAAACGGAAGCAAGAGTACCGAAAGTATCGGAAGGATTACATGGTGGAAGTTACAGATGAGTAACATAGAAGGGACATGCGAAGGAAACATTCTCACCCTTAATTTCGCATGATGAAATAACTGGCAGTTTGAATAAGTCTTGTGCGTATTGAAAAAAATTGCATTGAGAAATTGTCCTGTAATTCTTGAATACCGTGATATAGTTTATTAAATTGTTATACCTTTCACCTTATTATTTTTACAATTAATAGATTTAGACCGTCGACTTTGCTGACTGGGGCACGGAACTATTTAACCGTTTAATTCTCCGTCCTTCTCCTGGGTTAGTAATGATTCCGTAGTGGGCACGTGACATCCACGTTCACTTGATCGATAGTTTGTGAACTTAGGTTTCTTTATGTGCACGCATAATGAGCCTTGCATTTTGATATCATAAGCCGGTTACTGTGACCTACTTTCCAATGATAATATATACCTTTTATCGTAAAGTCAGTTCCTGGGATACTATTGTTTAAATAGTCATGAAATTTCATATTCGGATACTTTCTTAAGGCTTCATAAGCCATCAGTGCAACTTTGCAGGCCTTGATCAAACTGTTACATTTCGTTGACTTTCTCAGGCAGGTATGAGTATAACATTTACATCCACCCTGAGAAACATTACACTGTATTATCCAAAACTGTTCAACGTTCAAACAATCAGTGAATTAATATACTTGAATACAATAAGCAATACTCATTTGTAGCCGTTTATTCACATATACATATTTCTTTTATCAACGCTACCCAGCCTTGCCATTCTTGCCACTCTTGCCGGCCTTGCAAGGCTTGCCATTGAGCGACTGAATACCGTCTATATCATCTTGATGTAAAACCAGATTGGAGGAACAAGAATAGAATGGATACATAAGAGCCCCACGGACGTTGGTGTGATCCAATCCTAGGGCATGGCCAAATTCATGTGCAGCGACGATAAAGAGTTCAATGCCTTTTTTCTGAGCCTTAGTACCCATAAGCCAATTCTCCTGGTCATCAAAATCGAAGCTTCCACCAGTGGGTAAATATGCATGCGCCAGCACTCCCACTGGAAATAAATCATATTTAAATACCATTATAAATACTCGCTTAACTGTAACATTGCTCCAAAGAAATCAAGTGGTGTATTGTGAGTAGCTTGCAGCCAAGGGACAGCAGTAAAGCTTTTCACAAATTTAGTTGCAGTTTAATGATAGGGAAGCAACGAATCATTGGGGGTGGGGAAAGGAGCCAATCTGGTGTTCCCCGATCTATCCCTTCACCGCCACCCACCCACCCCCAAATATAAAAATAGGAGCATCAAACAACAACGAGTATTTCTTACTGTAAGATAGATAAACGCATGAGCTGGAAACATTTAAAATCCTGGAGCTTCCGAAAAATGTGCCCATTGAAATCCTACAATGGTTTCCTCCAACATACCTCTCGTCTACGCATGTACGTCTACGTATCCCACCTAGCCTCAAAGCGATACTAAACAATAAGTCTGGATCACACCTTTACTGTGGACAGAATCACATACTTCTTAGTTATATGTCCAAATATTTATTATTTACTGGGAAACTTGCATAATATTCAAATTATTTGAATACCCGTTTCTTTCTATCTTCCTATACAGCCAGCCAGCCATCCGTCCGTCCATCTTTCTATCTTTTGCACAAGCATTCGTATATATGAAGAGAACATAACAATGATTAATTACACTTAAATATTGTCGGTGTTAACCCCCTTTGGAATAATATTTCGTTCAAAATGACATAAAGTCAACTCATTCAACTGGTATGATTTCCTAACTGAGCTAGTGTGAAAGGGGTCATACCAAACTAAATAAAATTTGCCAGTGTCCGGATGTATATACAACCCAAGATGTATACTGTCGAGAAGACGTGCATGCATGACATCTCCGATCTCAGTTGAGAGTTACTTAAAACATTGTCCAAGTTAAAGATATGATAAAAGATAATGGTTGAGCTATCACTCGATGATAGAGAGAGAGAGAGAGAGAGAGAGAGAGAGAGAGAGAGAGAGAGAGAGAGAGAGAGAGAGAGAGAGAGAGAGAGAGAAAGAGAGAGGATATACATGAAATGCATGTATTGGGATAGAGTGAGTCTTACAAGGTCAAATGGAGAACCATCACCATGTTTTCCAGCAAACAATTTTATATTGATGTCAGCTGGGTCGCTTTGAATTTCCACATGGTTCAACTTAAGTTGAGTTTCCTTCTCCCAGATATCGAAAGCTTGTGTCATAGCGTCCCTGAAATTAAAGTTAAATGTAATATCAAACCATATCATAATAGCAATACCTTCAAAGTTCATCAGCGAGATACATTTTACATTCACGACCTGGTTGTCCACCTTTATTTCTGCGGTCAGAAAGAGTACCAAACTCCGGGGAAAAAAAAAAAAAACATTCATTGGTCAGCTTTGATGTTCATTTCATTGATCGAAACAACCCTGCAATTTATAAAGCGTTCTATATCGAAATTGAATATACTCGAAATGTTAAGATGTAATATCTAGGAAGCAAGTCGTATCAAATTTAGGCACCGACTACACTACACCTACCACGGACAGATTATAATGTGTATATGTTCGTCGACGATCGGTGAGAACATTCGTTCCAATTTTAATGGTTTCGTGTGCATGACACTATGATTTTTGTAATGATTGGGTTTCGAGTACTATGACTGTAGTCCGCGTTGGGACTAACCTCTTTGCTTCTTATTAATAAAGAATTATTCACGAGTACTCGTTGCAAAAAAATTATTCACGAGTACTCGTTTCAAATAAAATTATGAACAAGTAGAATACTGGCTATATTGTGCATGCCTTGGGAAACTAAAATAATTAAATGATTCATTAATTGCATCAATTACTTTTGAAATGAGCCAAAATGTACGATTCTATGTGTCGCATGACGAAATATACTGATTCAAGTTGACTAAACGTGGACTAATGTTGCGAAATCGGTTTGAAATACATTTTTGTGCATCCTTAATTACTCCGTTCATTTGCATGATTTTATGACTTCATTTGTTACGTCATGAGGTATTATTTGCTTCATATATAAAACGTTTTATACATATAATTTGTGGAGCAGGTACTATGAAACCAGTATTGGACTAAAAGCAATATCAATATTGAAACCTGTATTGATCTAAATCAAACCTTATTGATTCATAGTTTTTGATGAAGTTATTCAGATAATTCTTGCCTTCTAAACAACAAAGGTTAAAATAAGGATCAAGACTATGTTATGTGTTTTAATTTATAATTCATAACACGAACGTTATATGGTTCAACGTTTTCAAATTCTAATTTAAAATGCTTTTGCTACAATGGGAAATCAAAATTCTGATAGTCATTTATCATTTCGAGTTTTAGAATACCCATTCATTGACGATTTCCATTGTTTCATCAAGTGTTTTGCTTATTGTCGTAGGCAACGCTATCTAAACCGTAAAACTAAATTGTAAGCGGGATAATGCTACCTTGTTAATGAGTCCACAAATGACATATTATATTACTTGCTCATAAACTACAAAATTTACTATTCTATCTAGAAATCCAAAGTTTTTCAAACTATATCTTTCTAAACCTGATTAAAATTATATCTCAAAAGGCAAAAAGTAAATGTTTAATTGATGCCGGAGGGAAATTTGCTTTTAAATTATCTAAAATACATAAATAAACGGTGTACGAGCATCAGGTGGATTTTTAAAAAAAAAAAAACTGGGAGCCAATATAATTTTTCAGGTCCGCTGTTCTTAAATTTAATTAAGAGTGAAACTGACGTGTTTATCCAGTACTCATGCCGGTTGAGGACAGTTTCTTTGTTTGCATCACCAACAACCGAACTTTTAGTCTAGTATTGGTCCTGGAAAACATAATTCAATATTGAAATCCACGTACTTTTGTTCGGCTTCTGTTAGTTTCTTAGTTGTAGCGTATTTCCCAATCTTCCAGGATAATTTCTTTCTCGGCCATGGTTGAACTGCGGGAAAAAAGGAAACTTGGACTTGACACTCAACTGAGTTTCTAAAAATAGGTAAAAAATCTTGTGAAGAGAACAACGAGGTCACTGGTGCCCGAGTGGTCTAAAGCGCTGCTCTTTACTGATTAATGCCTTCTCACCCGTCTGTTCGAGTTAATTTGGGTATGCGAGAAAGCTGCCAATAGCTTTTCGTGGATCGGTGGTTCTGTGTGTGAGTGTGTATGTGTGTGTGTGATTTCCATTTTTAAGATGTTTAGCACTGGGGCATCATGACGCAGACTTGTTGCATCATTAGTTAATTAATTCATATATTTAGTCCAGTTAGTAACATTTATATGTAATTTCAATCACAGTATTAAAAGGAAACGAGCGTGTCACTCCTTTACAAAAACAAGCGGTACTTTAAAGCCTTACGAAATAATTGAATGAAGATTTATACAGTTCCATCTGTTTATAGGGTCACCGCTTTTACTCTTAACCGCGTCTTAAACTATGACGCTCTGAAGATCTCAACACAAAAATTCATAACATGTATTACATCGAAAGCCCCTATTCCATTTTATTTATTAAATGTAGAATGTAGTCGAAGTTGTTTTATATCATCTCAACACCTGAATGGAAGTTATGTAGTATTTCTATGGGTGAAATAGATCACTTGAAAGTACTGAATAATCAATGTCAGTGTCCGTCGCCTTAATAGTTGATACGATCATTGCTATGATAAAGTCGGGTTCTGTTTACATTTATTATACAGTTGAAACTTGTGATTACATTATTTATATTTAAACAACATTTTTAGTTGCAGTGTTCACGGTTTGGCAGTCAGCACAAAGCGACCTCTCGACGAAACGAACCAGTTGAAAACTTCTGACGTGTTTGAAATTATTAACACATTTTATCTCTGAAATTTGAAGGTGCCGAAATGAGTGTAAATAAACTATAGTTTCCAAAAGTTAAAACAATTTATTTCCATAAGCGTGATCTTTTTCGGAACATCATTAACAAATTTATGAAGCTATCTTTCAATAATAGAATAATACATTTGTTAGACGTTTACCTTGCTTATCATCTTGTTAAGAAAAAAAGAAAGAAAAAAGAAAAACGTTTTGGATAGGTCACGTTAGCACCTGATTAAGAAAGGTTTGACTCTATATGTCTATTGTATACCACCTACTTGCGACATAGTTCTCAGATTCTTTCTTGTAATTAGCTTGAAACCCACAAGATCCAGTGAAAAATTGAATGACTCACTTCAACAAACATAATGTTGTGTTTATTAATTATTAATATACATACACAATACATACACACATACAGACAAACAAGTAACCAATGTTGTATACTTATCATAAGCTGAATTTATTTGGCTGATTGGTCTAAATCTTATTATTTCTTGCTCTCTAACCATAAAAATGCAGTGACAAGAATCTGAAAGACTTTAAGATGTACGAGAAGAAATTCAATGAATTACATATATAATTTGAAAGTGAACGACATTATGATCTAATTACTTTGAAGATAAAATGGGTTGGAAGACGCTTTTCATTTTGAGTGGCCTGTGATAACTTGGCCCTACCATACCTTTTGAATGATATATCTGTCCCTATCTCATGTACATCACAAAGATCATTCCTGATTATTGCCTTTAAAAGCAACAACAGCAGCAATAATCCATGGATTGATACAAAATTGAGCATTTTGCCCAATCTAAAGCGTTTGCTTGAGTTTTGAAGAACACAATATCGGGTGACTTAATAATTCTGGTTTTGCTAATCAAAAGTGCAAGTAAATATGCATTGAAAAATAAACTTCAAATAGATTAGTATGAAAAGTGTTTAGACCTAGATAAAGTATGACATAGATTAGCATGAAACGTATTTGCGTCTAGGTAAGGTCTGACACTAAAATATTATACCTATTGATTTAATCCAATTTATGCCTTAGGCGCAATTGTCGACTGAATGTGTGGTTATGTCCTCTTTTTCTCTCTCTCACTTGCTGTAACCTATAGCTAAGAGTTTATTGGTCCCTCGATAAATTTAAAGCATTGCAGCTATCGAGCAACCTTTCTCACCTAGTATAAATAATAATTTCAAAACTTGCATAATATTAATTTTCTATTCTCGTAAATAATATAAATAATATGAATCATAGATATACTGCGTGATGTCTAACTTTATTTCAACTGAACGAGGATTGTACTTTTAACATTCATTCACAGTGTCCGCTACAAATTGTACTAGAATAAGACGGCTTAGACCGTAGTCACTATTATATATCACGGCTTTCTTTGCCCCATCCCTTTCTGATCATACTGCAACAAATCAACCGTTTATGCATCCAAGCTCGTGGATTGTAACGGGTGAAAGTGACCATTATGCGACCATAGAAGGTCAAAGCGAAAACGAATTGAAGGTAGTGATCAGTATAAATAACAATCCTCAAAATCTTAAGATTCCAACTACTTTTTCAACTACATTTCCTATGACCAACAAAAGAACGTCCCGCAAAGTAAAAAAAACCCCAAACTAATAAGGCTATGCCCACTTTTTACCCACCAAATGTAACACACAGAGATCATGCAACCAAAAATGGAACCAATACCAATCAATCTCCGTATATATATATATATATATATATATATATATATATATATATATATATATATATATATATATATATATTCCAAATACACGAATATTTCCATGGACAAAAATACTGATCCAGTAACGTTCCATAGTCAACAACATCTACAAACAAGTATACCACTCCAACAGCAAAAACCAGAAAAAAGTACATCAAAAACTAGAAACAAGAATAAAAAAATCATTGCCCAACCATACCAACACTACAGCGTCCTAAATAAAGCAATCTAATAACAAAACCCAAAACTTCCGCAGCCTAAAACAACAGATACACGGGATTTTTATTATCGATATCTACGAGCCGTTGTTTTAAATTTAACATAACAGAAATCTGGAGAACCCATTATAAGCCAATATTCTCCTCAAACATACTAAGCTGAGTAACTCCCACAATATAGTATACTGTTAGTTACCCAGCCATATTGGAAAAAAAGGTAATGACAAAGCAGACCGCGCTGCTAAAATGACCCTATCACTAGAACCATCTGAATTTAAAATCCCGTATACTGATTTTAAACGTAGTATCAAAGAATGTTTACGTCAGAAATGGCAGGCATCATGGAATCATGCCGTGAATTATAAACTTCATGCCATCAATCCAACCATAGGAGAATGGACTCCTTCTTACACAGCCGTCCGTAGGGAGGAGGTAGTCATTGCAAGAATTCGAATTGGTCATACTTATTAAACCCACTCCCACATATTAAAGGAGGAGACCCAAAAAAGTGCATTTCTTGCAACGAACCATTCACCGTTAAGCACTTTATGTTAGAGTGTTTCGACCTCCAACCGACGCGTGATCAGTATTATAATGTGCATGAAATTAGGGAGCTCTTTGATACAGTGAGCCTGTCTTCTGTTATAGAATTACTGAAAGAAGTAACCATTTATTATAAACTATAGCATTTATGCTATCACCTTGAGCAGTTCTACGTGATAGATATACCGCCACTTAATTTTAATTACCTGTCATCTGCCTCCATTAACATACACCATTTACATTCCCCGTTGATCGGGATGCTTTATTTATTTATCACCGTTACCATCTTCTCGTTTTACTTTCAACTGTTTGGTTTCCTATCGCTGGTCAATACGAAACATTTTACCACTTTCAAATGATCAAACATGAGACCTTTTGTATGGCGCTAAATAGACTAAGAGTGCTGGTGCGCCGTAAAAATTCAATCAACCAACCAACTAACCGACATTGTCAAATCAGTCAAAACAATTAACAACTAACTACTCCAATGTATTTTTAATAAAATTCTGTTTTCTTTAAACAGTTTCCTTGAACAGCATCAATACAATTTAGTAAAAAATATCGCAGTCAGATTAACACAATCAGTGCTACTTCCGCTGTGGGTTTGGTACACGCATCATTGAAGTTTATTAACGACTGAATGTTGCCCTACACAAAGTAAGAAAAGAAATGTTCCATCCATATTAGCAGGTTGTTTGGTTTGATTTTGGAGGCAAATAATCTATCGCAAGGACACGTGGAGGCAACCGGGTTAGGCTGATCATGTAGCAAAAGCAGGACCTTTAGAAGGCGAGTTCGACGCTCTACCAGCTCAATTACCGCAGTACCGCAATTTTCGGAAAGGAGACATTATTAGTAGGTGTCAAAATACTTATTAAAAGATACCAAAATATCCATTTTCTTCGCCCGGTGACGTCTACGTAAGAACATTTTTTTATAAGAAAGTGACTATGTTTGGTACCACGCAGAAAAGGGGCTTGAATTTGGAACAAAGCGGACCAAGTAGCCCGTAGTATGGTGGATGTGTGAAATAGGCAGCAAAGAATCGTGTGCTAATCATCTGGGAGCAGTCTTGTTGGTGATTAGATACGCTAAAAGTATTCCGATTTTTTTCATTCCCTCTCCTCATTGAACACTTCACTTGGACTGAAGATTTGTTAAGGACATTCAGACAGCACCCTTATCACTCACTTGGGATCAAAGCTTATGTGCATGATTACACTATTAGGAGTAGACGGTAGCACCAACTCTGAATTTAGGCTACAGAAGACAACATGCTTAAGCTTTTCCAAGGCTTTGAGGTTGCACTGGTCCTAACATGCTAAATTACGACATGAAAAATGTAGAAAGAATGAGACCTAATATAATCGTTTATTGCATGAGTGACAATAATACTGACCACAATGTAACGGTGGAGGATCTACCTATGCATCAATTCTGCAAGTCATCTTCACAAGATATTTCGAATAAAGATTTTTCTATTATGCAATTAAATACAGTGATGTGAGATTAGGGCACAGCACATAATCATGAGCTCTCAGCACAGTTGCAGAATTGTTCCCTGCCTCCGATATTTTGACGTCGTTCTCACTTACCAATGTTACATCACACGTATATATTTGCAGTTGACGACATTCTCAGCAATCCCTTGCCTTCCGACCATTCACAACGTCGACATAGTATGATCAACCACGAAAGTAACCTATTGCAACAAATAGTGAAAGAAACCAAGATAGTCAAATTCGAATGAATTGCATCCCACATCTGCATTCCGGGTAATGAAAACATGGACGCAGGGGCATACAAACATGATGTAAACGAACCTACGTACAAACACCTTGCCTACAGCGTCCCAGAAATTTACAGAATAATCAGGAAAATTTAGCTTAAAAACGGAAAAACAGGATTCTCCGGGAAAATAAATAAGCAAGAAATAGTGGGAATCGTCGGGAAAAGGCAGAAACATATTCAAATCCAAAACAGAGCTTCTCGAAATTAACCGTGATTGGCCAGATGTTTGACAAGTAAAAGTGAAGGAAACATTTTCACGGAAAAATTTATCACAAAATGTAAATCTCTTTACATATCACGCATAAAATTGATATTCATCATGTTACATGGTTACCTGTCATGTCTACGCCACGTTACCTGCAAACAAATTCGCTGTTTGTGTATAAGCCATTTTAATTTGAGGGAACTAATATCTTGAGGGAAAGCAAATATTAATATGAGGGAAAAGAATATTATTTTCAAAGAACGAAATATTAACTTGGGAGAATGAAATTATGAGTTGGAGGGAATAAAATAATTTAAGGCAACCAATTATTAGTTTCAGGGAAGGAAGTGATAATTTAAGAGAACGAAATGTTAATTTCATTGAACTAATTATTATTTTATGGGGACGAATAATAAGTAGTGGGAACGAAATAATAACTTGTGGGAACGAATTCTGGATTTGATCGAGCGAAATATTAATTGGAGGGAATAAATTATCAACTTGAGGTAATGAACTAATAATTTCAGGGGAGGAAACAATATTTTTCATCTCGTGATGTCTCTGGGATTACGTACGAGTCGGATATGTGTCAGTCACATACATGGCGCTAGGATACGGTACCGTCCCAAAAATATATGCAAGTGGGCATAGCTTTGAGAAAATTGTAGCAAACATGACAGGTGAAGGGCAGGAGAAGTTGGACACATAAAGTCGGAAAGACAAGAGGAGGCAGCCAGGAAGGATACAGCAGATAGGGCACGTGCAACCCGCCCCTATTGACATGGGCTGATACATCTGGAATTGTTTTTGAATGGTATTACAATCCTATGCTACGTTCCGTCTAGACATAGGCGACATTAGAAGGGATTTAGTTTACTATATTCATTGCACAATAGAGGATATGCATTGAGTTAAGGATGGCAGACATAAATAATACTAGATTTCATCAAATTAGGTAATCAGCTTTCGCGGTAAAGGCTGTCTAGAAATAGCTTATACACAGCATTAGTCACGAAGAAAATTTTGAAACATGTCAGCACATTCTTTAACTTCCTTTTATGTTGGTGCCTATGGCATTTTCAAGTGGAATATTGAAACCGAGTGGTTTTAATAGAAGAACAAAAGTCTCGTTTTTCTTGTTAAATGCATACTTATAGGTAAATACCATCAGGATTATATATATATATATATATATATATATATATATATATA
>JAECUM010022568.1:0-19524 GCA_016617855.1 Megalonaias nervosa | reverse complement strand
GACTGTAGAATGATCATCGGCTTCGCGGAGCATATAATCAGCACAGTAGGTTTTTTTTTTTTTTGTTTTTGTTTTTGTTTCGGGGGGTGGTGTTATTACTTCACAAAACTTAAAATAATGCAATGACAAACGTTCCAAAGATATTACGAAAATTCTAATCTAGAAGCACCTCCTGATTTAAAAAAAAAATGGTAATTACAGCTTTCAAGTTCATTCAAAGATAAAGCAATTTTTCTAACATGCTTGGTGCCTGCTCACGATACAGTGAAACTTTCCTTACACACTAGATAGATTCATCATTAGAACGAACAGCCGAAAGGTTGTGCTTCAGCTGGAAGTATTCGCATATACGGAGAAAATACTGTCAAGTTCTTTATTCTGTTCTTTTGTTTCAATATAGAACAATTTTACCCTATGGAGCCACATTGATAGTGTCAAAAGAACGGTTTAAATTCGTCATTAGCTGAAGCATTTGTAACAATTCATGACGTAATTCGAAAGTATTCACCAATCATATTGCCCTACATTTAATCTACATCATAAAATATTAAGGCAATTTCGTGAATATAATAAAAATATGCCAGCAAAACTGATTGCCATTTTATTTATATTTGCGTCATGATTATTCCTTAATGTTTATAAATCATTCTTCATCTGGGAGAAATGAAAAGTAGAAGGCCAACATATACAGTTTGACTTATCATCGACATCAATATTGTATCAGCATGATCGCTTTTGTTGAGACTAAAAATTACATTACATATTCCAAAAAGCACGTATATCGCTTTATGCCAAGACAATTTATGTCTAGATGTTTTAGATCAATCTAAAAAGTAATGGGGTAAAGCATTAGATATTTAAAAATTTCGATGCTAAAACGCGTCTATAAAAGCTAAGAACATTCGACCTACGCAAATTTTAAAAAAGCTTAAGGATTTACAATCCTGACTTTCCAGTGCGACATCAACGCAATGAAACAAACTCTGACACATCACTTCACTATGAAACACACTCTGATAAATCATTCTGGCACATCATTTGTACTACGAAACAAACTCTGATAAATAATTTCACAATGAAACACACTCTGACACATCATTTCATTATGAAACAAACTCTTTCACATCATTTCACTATGAGGCACACCGTGACACATCATTTCACAATGAAATCCATTCTATCATATCATTTCACAATGATGCACACTCTGACACATCATTTCACTATGAAACAACCTCTGTCACATCAATACACTATGAGGCACACCGTGATGCATCATTTAACAATGAAATTTATTCTAACATATCATTTTACTATGATGCACACTCTTACGCGTCATTTCGTTATAAAATGGTCGAATATATCCTTTCACCAATTAAACTCACGCTAACATACCATTTCAGTACGAAACACACTCTAAGAAGATTTTGCTTTGAAGCAATACAGCTTGCATCATAATGAAACAGATTTAATATTTATTTTGATTCAAATTTGGAAGGCGCAAAGTTTGTAGGTGCTATAAAGAGATATGTAGCATTTTTATACAAATGATTTCCTACGTAGCATTTAATTGCATATAGCTTGCTAACTGCTGTGTAGCATTTAATTGCATATAGTTTGCTAACAGCTGTGTAGCATTTAATTGCATATAGTTTGCTAACAGCTGTGTAGCATTTAATTGCAAATTGTTTGCTACCAGCTATGTAACATTTACATGCAAATAGTTTGCGATCCCCTTTGTGTCAAGTGACTAAGCAGATAATATTTATAAATAATATGTAGAAACATCGATGGATAAAGTTTGCTTTGATCTGGCCTGTTCCTTTCTATGTATGTATGTATGCATGTATGTATGTATGTATTTGTCTGTCTGTCCCTTTGTATGAAGTACTATTCCTACCCAAATTGACTTTGTGAAAGATTGTGTGGGATTGTTGGCTGTTAATAAAGTTTCATCCTCCAAATCAGGTTCAGTTTTCCACGACAGCTGATCAGCTTTAATTTTGAAGAATAAGACAAAGGAACCTAAACTAGATATCGAACCGTTGCAAACCAATTAAACAGATAAAAATCTTTACACTGCAAAAGGTTGATAAGGAAGCTTTAAAAGATCATTGTGCATAAGGGAGATTTAGGAAATATGTTCTTTTACTGACAAGATACCATATGCTAAAATTTATTTCCAGTAATTTAAAACTTTGTGACCAACCAAAAGATCTCAAGAATAAATCACCTTAAAATTAGATAATGACTTAAATTATAGGAAGTGACTTTTCGGAATTGAAAATTATTTAAAAGTATAATTTCGCTATTTTCCGTATACAATAGTAGAAGACCGTGTCTTTTAGAAGAACTATTAAATCGCAGAACTTTTTAGCAGTGAAGCATGTATAGTTTGCAAATTTGCTAACAGACTACAAATGTCACTCTTTCCTACAATATTACCAAATTACATCTAAATTATACAAGTGTCAATTTAATAATTCTATATCCTTGGATCAGGGCATTTCTTTATTGGGAATAGTCCATGTTCACGTGGGCGTCATAATTGATTTAAACCAGCAAATAGCTTTTATGGCCTGCGCTGCTGAGATTAAGTTCAATCCGTTCTTTTTTCTTGGTTTCATTTAAAAGACATAATATTGACTTAGAAATGTTCGTTACATCGAAAGGTCATCTGTCGTCTGGTTCAAATAATCGTATTAATCCAAGGATTATGTGTCAATTTCAAAAAGGATTTAATCTGTAATGTGTTTTTTAAATAGGGAAGGATCAGTGCCTTTCAGTACTTGGCATTAAATAGTTCCAACGCCAGATCAAAAACAGCTATGGTTGTCAGCTGTTGGTTCGTTGCAATGTACTATAATTTATGTACACTTCTAGTACGCAAAAAGACTAAACACAGACTAATGCTGAAGAAAGTCAAACTTCATAGACTGCATTCAACTCGTTCAGAAGAATACACAGTCTTCATGTAAAACCAATCATCGCAAGACACATCTCAAAAGTGACACCATTTTATAAATAATTTTTCTTCCAATAGTCATTTTCACCTTTTGTATTAGGACTAACTTCTCATGAAGAATAAATGATGGAGTCAGATGATTATTCTTAACAGAGAGATTTCAGTATTCAGTGTGCCAGATCTTCCCCAGACTTAGGGTCAATGCAGAAGTATTTCAAGAATGACTTGAGCGAAACTTTGAAGCTTTTCTTCTTACCACCCTGGAAACGCATTCCCTCCCTCTTTGTTAGTCAATCTTCCGATTTCCTGGTGGCTTCGATAGCCTACGATTTCATCATCAGTGTGCGAATGCTTGGAATGCCTGCTGATGTGAGAACTTCAGTCTCTTGGACCCTGTCCTGCCATCTTATCCTCATAAATTTCTTCAGACAGTCCGTATTAAAATGGTTTAGCGTCTGCACAAAGTAAGTTTCGCAAGCATACAGCAGGTTCGGCAATGCAATAGCTTTGTAGACTTCATGTTTTGTTTAAGACTGATGTCTCTGCCTACAAAAATATTTGTGCGCGTTATCCTAAGGTCTAAACTTGCTTTAGAAATTCTGGCGTTGGTTCCAACCTCGATCCTGCTACCGAGATAGGTGAATTTGGCAACTGTCAGGAGGGTTTGCCATTACCTTAGTTAGGCGAGTTTCACCAAGGGCTGCTATTTAGATGTTAATCTGACAATTTCTCTACCAACTAGAGCTGTTCTTCCCTCTGATCCATCTGATGTTGTACTCTCCATTAGTGTGCTTACATTCCAGGCACCGATGGTGAGTTGCGTCACCTTTGTCTTCGTGTTAGTTTTTCGAGCGCTAAGGTGGGATCGACGACAGCCGCTGTATGATGACCACGTTTAAGGTGAAGCAGACACCCTTTCTTACCCCTTAATCATGCTGCAGAGGTAAGCAGTATGATCCTGAAAGGGGATGCTTAATCACCCGGTTTCACCGATGCTTCGACCCAGTGAAAATCGACACGATCCCTAGATCAACCTGTGTGCAGGTATGTAGCTACAGTTCCCAGTGTACTCACACTTGCTGCTTTACTGCTCTCCCATTACCACAGGATTTAAGGTATCTAAAGAGGGAATGTAACAACGTCCTGACATGATCGTGAGTTGGATTTAAGTGAGGGAATGTTTGCACAGAATCGACCTCACTCTCTCGTCCTGACCTGTCTGAATCCAGTGGCACGCCATTGTCGAAACTTCTAGGAACAAGTCTAGATGCAGTGGATGACCATTAGTTCCTACTGCACCTTTTCTGATACCCTGCTCTGTCTAAATAGCTCGTGCCATCTGTCTTGACAGTCGAGTGAATCAGCATATCGGCTCGGCCGCCCGATCCACCAGAAATGAATTTCCTGGACTGGCGTAGCTGTTCATTCTTGGTAAAAAGTCAAAAGTAGTACCTTCTTCTGTTACTTACGGTAACTGTCGTAGCCTGACCTGTCCTTACAACGATGCGGCAGTGAATTCAACAGTAATCTTTACGGTAAATGTACTTAAACTTACTTAGGAGTAATTAATTTGACTTTTTGGGAGAATCGTCTAATGCTAATCGAAATTAAATATTGATTTTTTATTGACAGTGTTTGACTTCTGGTTAAATTATGAATTTGGGGACAACGTTCTCTTTTACTCAGAACGTTGTTCATGCCGCTCTGACAGCCATCTGCCAGTATGCTCTCTGCACATTGATTTATAGGTTTCTGATAAAGCGACATGACCTCAAATAGATAATCTACTTTTGCCCATCCCAGGGCCAGCTATGGTGGTAATCACTTATACATTCACAGAAAAGACGAACGAACAAACGATTAAAACAGAATTAAATTGTTATTTTATTGTGAGTAATGTGCATATTTACTGTCAGTTTTATTTTCTGCATTCTGTAATTAAGTAAAAATTGCATTACAAACAATTGAATTTGGACGTGAATCGCGCAGGAGTACAAGCCAACTGACGATGATAGTTGTCGCAATTCACTTAAAAATATAACTTCTCAAAATTTCACTATTTCGCACAGTAAATTAATATTTAAAAAAATGAGCAAAAGCAAACATGTTAAAAAATGAATACTAAAATCAATGTTTCAATTATATGTCTGAGCAAAGACAGACACAATTTAATTATTCGACTGGTGATATGGATTTCATTACGATGCCATCTCACATAATTTCTGTAACAGCACAACACTGAACGGTCGAAATCGTTAATTTACGCACTACTACTTACATTTTCCTAGGTTTAGTACACCATATTTAGGAAAGGTAGCATAATTTAGTTCCTAAATCATACATGAAAATTCCTGGCATAAAGTACACATTGTCCAACTTGGAAATAATTTAGGTCACGGTATTTTCCAAACATGGTAACTTATCTCCCGTTGTTGTAGAAATCCAGTAGAATTTATATCCTAGAATTAATGACTCTATACTTATACATTACTTATAATTTACTATGTAAGGATCCGAACACATTTTATTACTCATGTTTATTGAATTAAGAAAGAATACACTAAGACTGTGCATTAGGGTGAAGTTAGTTTAGCAAAACTGGCAAAAGAATTCACACATGTAGGCTTGATCAGTCATTCAAAATTAGGTCAACGATGATACAGATCCCCTCCCCCCAGAGTAGGTGGTATTCACATCCTAAATGTAAATATGGAATAAATTTGACACACAGTGAGTTTATATATGATTATCATACAGGATAGATAATTTTAATTTGTGCCCCACCGAGAATCGAACCCTGGTCACTGCGGGTTACAGCTCACACCATCTTACCCGCTCGTACTAAAGCTATATTTTTTACGACAAAGCTCACATCTCAAAAGGATGGAATTTAGCCAGAGATATAAGCATTCATGAGTAGCAAACGCACTCACTTGGCGATCAAGTTCTTAACTCTCATCTCGCAGCCACTTCGGATTTCTCTGACAGAAATCAAGGCATGTTATAGTTAACAGAGAGTTACATATGCGCACCAGACCTAGAGGAAAGTGATATCCATGGATACTCCAGCATGATGCGAGGGCAAACAAAATTTTATAATCACAAGAGCAATCTAGGGATACCAATTTTCGCTCTGTCTGGTGTATATCTATAAGTAACTGTATATTAGGTTGACTAGTTTAAAATGTCATTTACACTATGTCATGCAATATCTATGCCATCTGTTATGTTTCTAAATCTATCTAGTTCAACAAGTAATGAATAGTCACAAAAGTCACTTCATAAACAAGGTGAACAAAAAAACTCGCTATTTCAACTCAGCCGGAAACCCGATCCAGTCCGGAATGCTGCCCATTGAGTCTAATCACAGATCGACTGACAATGAACTTGACTAGAAAAAGAAACGCTTGATGCTGCACCACTACCTTCCTTTAAAATATAAATACTTTATCCTAGTTTCTCACAGCGCCATTTATCTGGGATACAAAGCTAGTAGAGAATAATGAGCCGTTATAGTTAGCTCCATATGAAATAATATACTCGCAATGACGTGGTATGACGTCACCCGAAACAGGCTATACTAATAAATTGCATCAAATCGTTTTCCATTTTTATGGATAACAGGTTCCTTTCTTAAACCGTGGTAATGCTATTTATCTTTAGTTTAGGACTATTCGTTATTAAACAGAGTTTCTTGTACTCTGTGACAAGATGTGAACATTTATTACTCAAGATATGTCATTCCTTGTCCTTACATCCATCCATCCATACATACATGCATACCTACCTACCTATCTACACATACACATACACACACATACCCACCCACCCACCCACATACTACCTACCAACCTACATACCTATATTCATACATACACATACACACACATACCCACCCACATACATACATACACATACACATACACACACATAACCATACATACATACATACATACATACATACATACATACATACATTACATACATACATACATACATACCATCTCAAGTGTAGCATTTGGAAGGACGTTAGAAACCCATTGCCCTCTTCATGTTTGCATCGATTTGAAAGATATTAACTTAAAGGTTGTGAATGGTTATTCCTATTCTTGGCTTCTAAATGTTTGAATCTTTACTTTTAATTGGCATCTTATAACCATTATTCTGCTGAGGTACAGTTAAACGCTTATGCATACATACCCATTATCTCGTTCTTAAACTAAGAAGTACGTCAGAAACCTATTTTCCTTTTTATGTTTGCGTTTAGTTGGAATGGTTTATCTTCCTATGTTTGTTTTTAGGTGTGTGCGTGCAATTTTTGGTTGTTATAATTGTGAAAATTTAATTGTAAGTAATACTTTATCAAATATTTATTTTGCGGAGTTACATTTAAGTGTGAATATATATATATATATATATATATATATATATATATATATATATATATATGATATATATATATATATATATATATATATATATATATCGTGTTGTCTTTTTACTCTTTGGATTATAACCATACAATAAATCTTATCTGGGACAAAATGTTTTTTATGTCATGTATCGGCATCAATTATCGCCGTGTTATATTACGTTTCCTTTGTGTCCGTCAGTTAAAAAGTAGTATGAGGTAAGGGCTTTACGCTGGGACGAGCCTACCGTTCTGAGTCAACGCCTTCTATACCCCATAATTTTAACCTTTATTAACCATTTTGCTGACTACAGAGTGTAGCACGGATGTACGCATATAGGTGAGTGAGCGCCCCCGATGAGACTTGCGAGAGCAAAATCCCATCCCTCCCCGCTGCTTCCCCCTGGAAGCTAAACATTTTACTGCTTATAAATTACTTCTCTGTATCTACCGCCTCTGTTTTTTATTTGCGTACGGAAGTTTTCCATTTCTGCCAGCGCTATCTCAAACTCGGCATTGGTAGGGGATTTATCTTCAGTGGCTACTGAGTATAGCTTAGTAATGAGGGATCGTAGCTAGTTATCTTTCCTTTAAACCGATAGGTGGCAGAATGGAACAAAGCGGTCCAAGATTATTTCCGGTATATTTCCTGCTCAACAAACAAGCAATAAAAAGATAGCATCTTCATCTTGCTTTACAAAATGTCTCAAGCTGATGGATTATGTACGTTACCGTCGGTGAGAGAGGATATAAAAAGGCCAGCAGCTAAGTTATCTGGGTGAGAAAAGGAGTTAATCGATATATAAGTAAATATTAGTCATATTCGGTGATACTGAAGTCGCAAATGTAAAATCAAATTTTCTCGTATCTGCATAAAAATAAAATACTCATTTTCACATAATTATCTCTGTGATTCTTTTTTGAAATTATTTTTCAATATATTCATATTCCGAAAATCGTATAATTATGGATTCAGCAATTTATTCTGAATAATTCTTTAGATAGTTACTTGGTGGAGTAATTTAGTAAAACTGTTCGACTTACTTAAAAACAATTTTAACTGTTTACTTTGGAAATATACAAGATTCTCGTTGAATATCTTTTTACATTAAACATATATCTGATATATTATTAATGTAATATCATATCTGCATTATGTGCAACTGTAAATGTTCTTTTTCATCTCAGGTTGGAGGTCTGCCTCAATAAGTTTTTTCAAAGATATCGTTCTAGACCAGTATTTTAAGTCATATAAATGAAAACAGTTTGCTATGTTACTGCTGCCCCCCCCCCCAATAATTTTCGGTTAAAAGACCCAGGCCACTATAAATCTTATTTAAATTGGGTTTAATCTGATAGTAATCCATGGATTTGTCTGTGTGTCTCTGTGTCCGTGTGTGTGTGTGTGTGTGTGTGTGTGTGAGAGAGAGAGAGAGAGAGAGAGGATGTATAGGTGTGTGTGTTTTTTGTGTGTGCGTGAGTGTGCAGTATTGCTAGAAGTGAAATGATCTGTTTTCATTTTATTCAGAGAACCTAAATCTAAAATATTACTTGGAATGGACAAAAGTAGAGAAATTATCAATGTCTAAATAAAGTTGCATTGTTCTTGGTGTATTAAATTCAGTTTTTCAATGACCGTTCGAATTAAGATTTAGAACATTACATTGGACTTCGTCGCAATAAAGCATATAGTGCAATATTTTAAAAGGGAATTGTTTCTGATTACCACACACACACACACACACACACACACACACACACACACACGTCTGTTCTTTTTTTAATTAGTTATTTAAACTAGTCCTGGCCCTCTTCATAGAGGTAATTATTATAAATTCATACGAAGTCTATCTACCTCTTTGTGACCATATACTTAACTTCTGTTCACCAAATAAAGGCAATTATTTTCTTTTCGTTTAAAGTTTACATACTGTGAAGGATGCCCCCACTGTGAGGATTTGCTTGTGGGGGATTGGTTGGGGTGGGATGCTCCCAATATTTTATTTAAACTATTGTAGAAGTTCCACCCAGGCTCGAGTTTGGTTGGAAGTTAAATTAGTGAAAGATAGATGTACAACTCCGTGCCCCAAGTCAGCAATGCCGACGGTTAAATGATTAAATATACAAAAATTGGTGAAATTCAATGAATAATAATTTAATAACATTTCAATAGTCAAATGATTCAAATTTCCCAAGTACACTCTTTCTACTCGACCCTTTAATAGCCTATTACATCACTTGATTAGTGTGAGATAGATTTCCACCTGTCCTTGTATTCTACTCATCTGTGTATTCTTCTCTCCTACTTCTCCCCAATTCCTTCTCCTCTTCCTCCCCGACTTCTCCAAATTCCTTGTCCTCCTCCTCGACTTCTCTATACTCCTTCTCCTCTTCCTCGACTTCCTCCTCCAGACTACTTTTCCTCCTCCTCCACCTTCTGTCCACATTCTCTCCACCGACTAGACCTTTGTCGACTTCGACTGTTTTTCTAGTCTCACTTCCGTCTCCCCTCTTGGAGACGCGGGACTCAACTGAACCGGAAGTTCTGTCCCCTAAAAGGTTTTCTTCCCGTAGCTTTTCTTCCCTTAGAATCTGTTCTAAGTTTTATCGCCAAATTACGAGTGGTTTCTCGGAGTAACCATATCTCTGAGCGATCTGTCCAGGCGTCTACTAACCCTTCTGCTTGCGAATTACGAATTTATAATTCGGATGTAAATTGTAATCACATCCTCTATCTCAATTCCGACTGGATGTCGCTGCGAGCCGATCCAATCAAACTTAGCGGACAATGTCCCTCGCTGTCTGTCCATGTGGGGACGGATGAGAACACGCCTCGCTCACCCTACGGGCTTCCTATGATCTCTGAACAAATGTTTAACACCTAAGTGTGAATACTACAAGCCTTTGTCTAGTTGGTACGATCTATCGCCTTGTTGGCGGTCAAGGTAAACTTGCGTAAGAGACTAACACTAGCCCGCGGAAATGTTTAGACATCAAACACATGGGTCGTAATCAATACCCTAGTTTATACACGACTTGATAGCTAGGCTGAGCAAACGTGACACATACGAAACTGCTCTTACAGTGGTTTTGCATAAATTGTCTTATAATGAGTAAATAAAAATAATAAGACAATAAGTTGTACATTTAGTATTTACTTATTACAGTCTTTCTTCCATATACTTAACTATAAAATGCAGCGTTCCGTTTTAACTATTGATTAAGAGATTTTCATTAGGCCACACTTATTTGGAGGTTTAATTAAAGCCACACTAATCGAAGGATAGGAAAATGAAGTTAATAGCATTAAGATTTTAGATATAATAGGTTGGCCCTAAAGGTTTCAACATAAAGAGACCAAACGTCGTAAGATATACTATTTTAATTAAACAGAAAAAGAAGGTAAACGTGAATTTTAGTGTCCTATAATGCTAATGTAATATGCATCGAAAAATGAAATAAGACAATATTAATTTTCATTGATACGAGTATTATTGTAGTTTTAACGATTATTTATCGCTCGATTGATGAACAATAGATTGTTCTGGCTAACGATAACTAATATGGAGACTGGGTTTTTCTGTGGCTCCGCCATTTGGAAAGATAACTGGCTACGATCCCTCATTGTGATGAGAATGCTTTGCGATGTGTGCATATTTCTTAATAAACCTCGTAATCGTTGATACACTCTTAACGAATTATTATATCAGCGCCGCCAGCCAAATCGTTTACTATCGACATTGCTCCGACGGTAAATCCGATTGGCGTGCCACCCAGTCTAACGGTGGTCATGTCCGGTTATTCCAAACAATTATTTTAGCAAGAGCGCACGCGCGTTGATATTTCTTGGCTACTTCATCTTGCAGCTACTGTTCCGCTTCAATTATTTTCTCTGCTTAATAGGATTGAGATTCCATCGCAGTTATTCCTCTTAATAACGGCACATCGAAGTACAATTGCTCCACCGGCAGACCAAGTCCAGACGGATCTCGGCAGGGACGACAAATATGCACATCGAACCGAGTATTCTTCTTTACTGGTACAACTGAAATGCAATGATGTAAATTATTTTCTGGGGGTGGATATTTATGTCACCAGGCGATTGTTTGCACGCAGTAAGGTTTACCTAGAACTACACTGATTACGAACCTGTCTGATGTCGTCAACAATTTGTCTCGTTTTTATCCAAGAATTGTCACACGAACAAGTGCGTCTTTGGTGAATATTAGTCGGGGTATTTCTTTCGAGTTAGTTAAGGTTCGATATAATTCAGATTTTTCGCGGTGGATCTGTCGCTGAATTCCACTTCATCAGTGTTGAAACAAGTCCTTGTTTATTTTCACGTCCGATAGTGTAGTCAACGACCAGGCGTTTTCAGGTGCTAATACGATGATCTCAAGTTGGCCCCATGAGGGCATTGGGTACATCAGGTTGGTCTCAACTTCTAATTCATATTTGACCCTAGACGAGATTATATTTTGAGCTCATCGGAAGGTCTGTTAACCACATTTTCTAACAGATATTCGTCGACCTGTATAACAAAACCATTGTCGATGTTAGGTCCTGTTGTTTAAACCAGGTTAAATATACCGGTTTTCTAAGAGCGGGGAATCACCGTCTGAGCGTCTTCGGCTCCGAGTTCATCCCGCATGAATAAGCCTCAGAAGTGCTTGATTGATTATATCGGATTATGTCGGAAAAGTTTTAATATGACCCCAACAATCATTTCTTACTGCGCTCTTTATTTTCGCCAGCTGGTGGTAGCTAAGACGAAGCTAAGCTTTGTGGGTATGACATTATTTTTGAAAACGCAATAGATTCAGTTACAGGTTCATGAAAAGCAATTGCGGCTTTTCTACAAGAGAGTCAATGACCATCCGAGCCGTCCAAGAACAGAGTCGTGTTCAAATGAATTACAGCAATACATCTGTAATACGGAAGAGGATGTTGAGTTACACGCGCTTTGAAATACATGATGACCACAAGTCTGATGCTTGATAGAAAAGTAATAAATTGGTTACAACGTAGTGAAGTCTTTCTGTGAAATCTGTAGACCCGTGTCAATAGTTTGATCCCAGCCCATGCACGATTACAACTTGTAATATACACGTGCGACATGAGTGGGATCCTTCCGAGGATTCCTGGTGAGGTGTTAACCTCGGAGACACTTCAAACACTCCAAACCGTCAAATATTGTTTTATTACTAGTCTGTCCATCACCCCCTGATTCCTAGTTCGAGGCACCACAAATACATGTTTTTGGGCGCTGATACTTTATTGGTAGTAATATGCCATGATAACTGCTGAACCTAACCGTCATAAGAGTCTGTGGTGAGCGCGAGAAATGAATTCACGTGCTTCCAGATCCAATAAACAACTACAAAACGCGATTCTGTAGTCAGCAAAGGGGTATCACAGGCATCCATAATATTAATTTTAATAATGCAGCTTTACCAGCAGCGGCCTCATCATCAGGCCAAATGCATCATTGTTGTGATTGTCCTTTCTGTTTAATGACTGCTAGACTCTGAAAACCCGAATATGTGACTGAGGGGAATCGCAAATAAAAGTGATTACGAAGGTCCACTAAGTTCTCGACACTGCGTAAATTCAAGGCATATGAGGTGGTTTTGGGTCTCTGCATCTTGCGAGTCCGAGAATCTTTGTCGAGAATTGATTCGATTTTCTTTCCGTTGACGAGATATCGCGTGCTGCTTAACAGCGCCATAATACCATTGTTGACCAATTCAACCTTGACATTGGGTGCGTGAGAGTTATTGCCGGCCTATATAAGTTTTCCATCGATTTCCAAGAAGGCTTAACACGTAACATACTACCAAGACTTTTCATGCAGTTTTAATTGTATTCGCGAATGTAGATCAGGGTCCTTCGCCTGGTATGAATATTATTGAAAATCTCAGACACTTCGAGCTCGGGCACGAACGTGTCCAGTGCGGGATGGGATATTTCTTTGAAGTTTGTTTTAATGAAACTTGATAAATTATCGGTTTCATCTAATATCTTTTTCGATCTGTCCACAACCGATATATATTTCCAACTGGCGCATTCACAGTCACTGAGCTGGTGGTGTCTAACGCTGTTGATCATTAATGATTTTTCTGGCCGGACGCTGGCACTGTTGCCGTCGATGGATGCATGACCGCTTTCGGTTGTAACCGCACTGTCTGAGCAACCAATCGTCGTAGTCGATTTCGAATCGATTGAAAGCCTGTGATCCAAGAGTTTTCAACCGTTCACGGCAGCGCTTTTTATGCTGACAGCGACTCGAAACCCAGTGAGGCTTACGTCGTCTAAGCTGACTAACTGCCACTGATGGAGTCACAGTTTCTATTAACGCGAATCGTCCAGGTGATCCTTACAATGTCTGGTGCGATATGGTATTCGTTAGCTCTCACGAATATTGGAAATATATTTGGTCCAACTCAGAACCATTATTAGCGACGTTTGTGCGATATCAGCCTTGTACTGTGGAGATCACGTACAAAGATGTTAGAGTCTTTAGAGACATTAGTGTTTTTATTGCCTTTCCCGGTCAGTCGAATCTCATCATTGATGTATTTAACATCGTACGAGACTGTAGGAAGTTTAACAGCATTCCAGGCCACGACTGAATCCGCCAAGAGCACAAACAAGGCCCCCAAACGGTTGCAATTGGATATTAGACAAACTTTAATCAATAAACTCGCAACGGTGCTAGTGCGATCTCAAGCGTGCATGATTTCTCAGCTTTGCTTGGTGTCCAGAACACTATGCAAAAGTCTGGTTCGGTTGACAAAATCGTGATCATCGAGTTGACGGTCGGGGTTGTATCTGTAACCGGACACAGCATCCAGTTTCTAATTTCGCGGAGCACACGAAGTGTTTCCTGAGAAACCATCATCAGTGTTGTACTCGCGTTCAGCATATACCTCATCGATAGCTACAATGTCTTCAACTGGATCATGCATAAGCGCGCGGAACGTCTCCGCGTGCGTGATGTGGTTGGTGAACAATGGCTGACTAACCGATGAGTCCTCGTTGATGACTTCTGGTGCGTTATTGCACGCACAATCTGATCCCACCAGGGTTTCTTACTGATCCACGAGTTCACTGACTGGTTGCTCGTCCACAGACCTTGCGTATTTATGCCTGCTTTCTCGATGAAGACCTTTTCTACATCATTTGGGTACCTGCGGGTCCCCTCGAGAGGCCCAGCATTATCCAGTAGGGAAGATATTATTCTGAGACGACTTTGTGTTCCGCATCCGCTGAACTAAAGGCTGCATTCCTCTTTTGCGGCTTCCATACGGCAAAGAAAATTTTACATGTTCAATTATACTCACTCTACAATCGTACTACTAGACTCTTTCGTAAAGATAGCAAAAGAAGGGAACGTTGGGAGAAGACAACATTGACAGCTATTCACTAAAACTTCCAAATGTTAAATAATTGTTAATTTTGAGAAAAAGAAAAACATTAGTTGAATAATGTTGTAACTGCTCATTTACTATATTACTATGGTAACTTCATAATTTGTCTCCTGTAAATATAATATTTATGCTTATAGGATGTTAATCTCATTTTGATTTACTTTTCACTCTTCAGCTGACACATTCGTGAGCTGAGTAGATCAAACATTGTCTGTTATATATTATTACTTACTTCAAAGACAGTAGGCAGAATTAATATTTAAGTCCTGGGTTCAAATCTCCGTAGAGTACAAATTAAAAATTCTCTAACGTGTATGATAGTATTATTTGTATTAAATATTAATTCTGCCTACTATTATCAAGCATTCTTCTATAGAATCCAGGGATAGCACTTTCCGTTCTGTCTGGTGTATACTATAATTCTTATAATCAATCCTATATACCTTGATTTCTTTCTTAGGAATCCTGAATGACTGTAGAGAGATAAGAATTAATTACTAGGTCGTCATGCGAATGTGTCTGCTACACACGAGTGCATATAACACCGATTAAGTAGCATCATTTTTTTTGGTGGTGTGTGCTTAGTCATGATGGAATATGGGCTGGTGTGTGCAGGCAAGGCGATGGGTGCCGTTTACCCGTGGACCTGGGTTCGAATCTCCGTAGAGTACGAATTAAAAATTCTCTAACGTGTATGATAGTATTATTTGTATTAAATATTAATTCTGCCTACTATTATCAAGCATTCTGCTATAGAATCCAGGGATAGCACATTCCGTTCTGTCTGGTGTATATTTATAATTCTCTCTCTCTCTCTCTCTCTCTCTCTCTCTCTCTCTCTATATATATATATATATATATATATATATATATATATATATATATATATATATATAACCAGATGCGAATCATGTTAAGCTGCCCCTTCCTCTATGTACGGAAACATTGATTACGTGGCCCGCAGTACATATGAAACTTCGATGTGTTCCTCTCTTTTCTTGCTGGTAGAAAATATCGCTTGTGCGATCTCTCCTTGGAATTAATTTGCACAAATGTGAATCAATAATTAATTTAACTGATACGTTGTGACTCGTTCTCCCTGTCTACTATAATTGAACAGAAATAATTAATATAATATAACTGAATGAAAAAAGAATGATAATTTCTTCGCCTAATAGATAAATAATTTTTGTACTGATTAAATAAGTATAGTACGATATTATCGTAATACATTTCTAGAGTATGATATTGATAGATTAGTGTTTCCAAAGTCGACACGTGGTGTCAGCTGGCAGGTGTCAGTCCTGTAGGGGAGGAGCGGTAGAATCTGCACAGCCTCGCACCCAACCACACACTGTTACGTATATGTAATTAAATTACTTGTGTGTTAGTTTTAAATTTCTTTTTATTTTATTTTTGTTTCATTACATTTTATTGCAATGATAATTTTTTCACTGGATTTGACATTTTTTTTCTCAGAAAATTCAGTTCAGTTCTTTTATCCTGATTAGAACGCAATAGTGTTGTTTCGTTGTATTTTTAGCTTACTGGTTCTTGATCTTGATTCAGATTTGGTAAACAAAGAGTGAAAATCATTGGTCGTAATCAAGGTCATACTTGGCTTGCGTGTTAGCTCTATTTTATAAACAACTTTTTTAAAATTCATTTCCAGTGTGGGAATCGTTGATTTTTAGCTAAGGCAATGCTAGAGTACATGATAATAGACATATTTTTTTACTGCGCTGTTCGGGCTGGGTGAGCACGTGTCCCATCACGCGGGTCTGAAATTGCGTTCTTAGTTGGGTTTAATACTCAGTCTCAGTGTTTCTGAGTCAGTTGTAAATCATACCTTCAGCCTGTTGTTGCCATTTGAATTGCTTTTTTTTTCAAATTTAAAATAAGTTATTTTCCTTGGAGACTTCATCTCGTGTTCACCGAAATTCTTGGACAAAGACATTTGCTAAAAATTATTCGGAATTCTAAAGCCGGAATTATATTCTTGGTGACTCAATAAGGAACTGTTGACACATCAGCACAAAACTGGTAATAGAGGACGTCATCGCCTTCCATCTTGGAACTTCATCGAGATTCGAACTTAGATTTAATTAGAACTTTTTAGCGATAGGACTTATATTTTTAAATTCTAGGATTAATTTTTGGATTATATTCACAAACCGTAAGTCCTTTTTCATATTTTACCTTGTTTTCTAGGGAAATAAATTATTTCGTTAAATTTACAAAGCTTGTTGGCTTCACTCTTTTCTTTGTTACTTTGTACGAGCCTAGTACGAGCCTAAACGTTTCCTAGAACAAATTTTCGTTACAATTAGATGGTTAAACATATACCCAAGAAACTCTTAAAATGCAGGAGCTTCCGTGGGGTTCGTCCCTGGGCCCACACCAGACATTTCGCCTACTTGCTTACCCTCCCCTTTGAGAGTATTTATAGATTCCCATAAGCTCTTATTTTCACTAGTGGTACAATCCGAGCTGGAACCAAAGGAAACCAATGTCTGAATGAGATCGGGCAAATATGGTACCGAAAAGTTTGCAGTTTGTTGTGTGTAAATAAGGTAATACCAATAACGCCGAGCTTATAACATTTATATAACATTGACCTTAATAGTCCAAGATACTCTGAAGTTAGCACAAAACGACGGCATTCAGATATGTCTTTGGACTACAATTTTAATGCCAGATCTAATTCAAAGAGATAACAGCTTTTCCATCGCGTTTAACAATCCTTTTGAACTGAAAAAGTCAAACGATCCTGTTGCATTTAATGGAAAACAGAATATACCTTGAATCTCTCTCTCTCTGGGCTCCGAGGAGCCGAGTGGTCTAAAGCGCTCTTCGTTACGGATCACTGCCATCTCACCTCTGTCTGCATGGGTTCGAGTCTCGGATTCGGCCGATGTGGGTATATGAGAAAGCTTGCCAGTAGCTTCTCGTGGGTCGGTGGTTCTTTCCGGGGTTTTCCCGGGTTCTTCAACTACCATTAATACTGGCCGCCACGTATAACCTATCATGTGCTGAAAAAATGGCGTTAAACACTACAACAACAACAACCTCTCTCTCTCTCTCTCTCTCTCTCTCTCTCTCTCTCTCTCTCTCTCTCTCTCTCTATATATA
The DNA here is from genome assembly GCA_016617855.1 of Megalonaias nervosa. NCBI lineage: Eukaryota > Metazoa > Mollusca > Bivalvia > Unionida > Unionidae > Megalonaias > Megalonaias nervosa. The sequence goes on along the minus strand of JAECUM010022568.1, from coordinate 1,586 downwards.
TATATATATATATATATATATATATATATACTAAACATAAATGACTGAAAAATTCATCACTCGAATGATCGGCTCAATTCGAGCTAAAATGTATCATGTTGAAAGCGATAGAGAAATGTTAAAGGAAGGGGAACTCCAACAAAAGTAGGGCGCATATTACCTACTTCCTTTCTCAACGAAGTTCTCCGTTTCATGGCCCAGCTTCAGATTATGGCCATTTTAGAGCTAAATTCACCTAGCGTCGTCAGGAGCGTCTCTTTTCTATTTTTGCAGCTGAAATTTTCATAGTAATTCTTTACAAAACTTATGTTTGTGGGGTGCAACTTACATGGAAACTGTTCTCTATACAAAGTCGGGGCGCCACTAAAGAACATTGCCACCTAACGATTCGGTGGGGTGCCACAAAACAACGTTTTCCAGGGCGCTTCGAAACCTCGAGCCACCACTGTTTATGAAAATGAGTTATTATATTTGGGTATTATTACTGACTGTTTTTGTTGGGGTTTTTGCGTTTCAGAAAAGGATTAGATTAATGTCCTTTTGACCACTCTAAAGCATTTGAATGTTTGATTGGTCTCATTTCTCTTCTGTATACACTAACTTTAATTAAAGCATTCGATTGAATTCAATAAAAGCAGTCAATATGCAAGTGATATTCACGCCAAAAAAGTATTACCGACAGATTTTGAGCATTACATGTGTGGGTTCTAGATAGGACGATATACCAGGTCATAGAGTCAACCTTGTTTACTATAAATGCTATTCATTAATTGCTTAAAATCAAACTTCAAACAAAACATTTTTTATGGAAAAGGTACTTGTCACAGTCTATCGTCTAAAAATAACTATCTGGAATAACGGAAAATGAAATATAGCACGCCCAACTTACTTTTTTGTTTGATATACGGATACACTGCGCGAGTTTTTCTCATTTAAGTAATGCAATGATACTGAATTTATTTCTGAATATCATGTTCCCTTCTTGATGGCTGCTTTAAGCAGACGACTCTCCGCTACTATATGTTTCGACCGATCCTTAATAATAAAGGATGAAGGAATTGTAATTCATAATTTATATATTTACATTAAAGCTTGGTAGAGAATGAAACATTTTCAAGCTACTCTAATGCTGCAAACGACCACAAAAGATTGTTTTCTGTAATTATCTAATAATGGAGATTCGTAACACCAAGAATGTTACGTTCGCATTGATTGCACATCACATTATTTGCAATGCAGTCTGGATTAAAAACGTTGACACATTATAGTCGTTTTCATAAATCCATGAATAGATATTTAAGGACTTTTTTGGGAATATAATTTGGATGGAGCTATTGCAGGCAAACACATATCTCGAATTAAACAAAACTTTACTAGAATCAGTAGTACCTAAATTGATGTGTCCTTCGAAAAGCACATATTTCTTGCAGGCTGTCTTGAAATCCAATGGTTACTCTTCATGGTCCTTTCATGGTCCATTTCATATCTATAAACGTTAGAGTTATTCTTCAGGCTTTTTTTGTGCTTAGAATCCTTTTGTTCCAGCAAACTATAAAAAGGGTCTCATGTTCATTGCTATTTTATAC
>JAECUM010022567.1:0-13822 GCA_016617855.1 Megalonaias nervosa | reverse complement strand
GGTAGATTTTTTATGTCAAGAAAGCAAAGTGTTTTGGAAACTTACTTTAGTTGTTTGCATGCTCCCAGTTGCATTAAACTTCTCCAATCAAAATAGTAGTTCTGTACTATCTTGGTTATGACACTTCGGACAGTATAAAATATTTTGGTCACAGGTTGAAATAGTACAATATGCAAAACCACTTTTTATTTTATATATCGTTAATTTTGCTTTCGATTGGGCTTCCTTGAAGGCTGCAAATGTCTTTAGAATTATTTGGGTCTAAAGAAGAAAAGACACCACCTTCAAATTTGCGCGAGAAGTAAGTTGTAGAGTAAAAATGGGTCTGATACATCCAGCCAGTCTTGCTCTTAAACGTATTTTTTCTTACATTGACGTTTTGCAAAATTGGCTCCGTAGAGCATTACGTATTACAGTTAACTTGAATCACCCTTCCATAGAAATCATTAAATGATATTGAATATAGTTAAGTATATCTATTCTGCAGTCTGATCAAAATCAGATCTTCTCTGTCCTACGTGAAAATCTGACCTCAACGCTTAGGGCTCATGTTCTGGTGATCTTTGAATTAGCAATCGGAAATGCAGCTTTCAATAATTTGAAAGTGATTAAAATCATTCGATAAATACTTATGCTTTTCAGCCACACCGCTCTGTCTCTCAAACGCGAAGATATAAGATTTCATCTTATTGGCTGATAAAAGTGGCGATTATGGTAATAGCATACCGTCAACAAATATTACCCCTAAGCGGTCTCTGATCGATGTTAATCAGACCGATCTCTTCCGTTGCTTTAATAAATCTGATCTTTAATTCATTTTTAAAATTTTAAAGTCAGCTTTAGCAAGGAGTTGGTGCTAATCACCATAATTCCGAGTAAAATGTTGCTTCTTTTTGTCAACAACGGAGTCTTCATTCATCTTACTGTCGCAAATTTATTAGGAAATTTCGAAGGAAATGCACATAAAAGAATTCCGATATTTTCGAACATTTGTTTTATTACATTATCTTTACAGGGGCCCCTAGTGGCCGAGTGGTCTAAAGCGCTCACCGTTACGGATCACTGCCATCTCACCTCTGTCTGCGTGGGTTCGAGTCTCGGATTCGGCCAATGTGAATATGTGAGAAATTTTGCCAGTAGCTAATCGTGGGTCGGTGGTTCTTTCCAGGATTTTTCTGGGTTCTTCCTCCACCATTTATACTGGCCGCCATGTAAAGTCTATCTTGTCCTGAAAAATGGCGTTAAACCCTACAACAACAACATTACCTTTACATGAAAACAGATTGCACTGTCTCGTTTCCACCGCTTCGCCGCTGCACGTGCCGTTCTCTTTTGCGCATACCCTTTGACGTGCTTTAGTTCCACTATTACATGTCGCACTGCATGATGTCCACGATGACCATTCTTCCCAACCTAGCAATTAAGAACATGTTTGATTGAAGAATAATAGCACTGCGCCATATTTAATGTTGCAAGGGACATGTTTATGTGATATGAACAAAAAAGTGAATTAACAAGTATTTAAGCAAGTAAGAAAAGTAAGCAAGTAAGAAAGCAATTAAGCAAGCAATTAAATAAGTGAGCAAGTAAGCCAGCAAGATAGCACGCAAGTAAGTAAGCAACTTATGTAAATACTTAAGGCTTCCAACGCAATTCGTTTGATTCAAATGCAATACTTCTGAATGTATACCTTGACATAATATGAGATATCTATTCGAAAATACATATATTCCCCATTCTTTTGGAGTGGAAACATTGTAGTTTTATATCTGTCTATTGTACATATATAACAAAAAGAAAGGTTTACGATTCAGATTTTAATTACCACGCCTTGCTTCTTTGCCGTTTTAAAACAAAATTATAGCAATGGCTGTCAGAAATTATATATTACACTTTATGAAACGTTAGTCTGAGCAGTATATCATTAGAGATCCAAGCATAAAAGACTGAAATCTGACACTCCAGTTTAACGCTAGACATTATTTCTAATGATAAATAATTAGAAACCAACTTACCAGATTCATTTTCTCGTAAAGGGATATTCGCATATGGATATGTATTTCAATCTTCGACCATATAGAGACCAAAAAGCATCAGTCTTTCCTCTTTTATTTGTTACTATTTTTACGTTTCAGTCTCTTCCTATCATAATTTGCGGTAATGAGAAGCTCTCTCTTTATCTGTCTTATTTTTGTTATTTTCTAATGTTTTCCACAGCCTGTTTTATAAAGTACTGATTCACAAATGAAACGTTGAGGCCATAACTTCTAATTCTTAACATTTAACACAATTTGTATTGCAGAAACGTCGTTCTATAATGATATTGACTACAAACATTTTAAGTTCTTGATTTAAGTCCTCGATATGTGTGGCAGACCCTAATGCAAACCATACCCGAGAAAGAGTCAGAAGAATAGACATAAAGTGGAAAGGTTATATTTCTTTTTAAACTTGCATTCACATGTCCAGGTGATAAAATAAACCAATAACTTTTCTTCCTAATGCATGTGCCTTAACTAAACGAATTCGACCAATTTAGCTATGGCAAATTTTAATGTAGTTCATTAGAAATACTAGAAAGATGTATGCCCTCAGTTTCCACCAAGTACCTTATTTAGAAATTTAGAACATAAAAAAAACATGGAGTATGGTGATCTACTTGACCTCTATAATACTACCTAGGAGTGATAGAAAAACTGGATATTTAATACTGTGTGAAAATTAAATGCAAATGATAAGGCCTTCTTAGACCTCTATTGTCAAACAGGCTATTATATAAACCCTAATGGCGTATTCACGTATCATCATGTCAACCATGTTTTTGAAAGTGATAAATGGCGATAAGTGCTGTTTGGAGTATAAAGTGTTGAATAACAATTAAATCCAGGTGATAACAGAAACGATCGGGACAATTATAATAACGCGAAACATTGGATAGAATCTCTCTCTACTCCTTAAGTTCTCGTTATCTTTTCTCTTTCATCACAATCAATGGGTAGGTAGTTTAGTATGTTCGTAGGTAATTAGTTAAATAGTTAGGTGTGTGAAAAACTGTTGATTAAATTTCGATAAACGTCTGACGACAGCTATTGTGCATATATGTTCTTAACTATCTGCACTATCCCTAATTTTTCATTTTTTAAAAAATTTTTACAGTTGCGATATCTGCAGTGACCATACTGAACCAACTTGTTGTGAGTGTTGTTCATTTTTGTAGGGTTCTCGATCTTAAGTAGCTACAAATCTAAGAATTGTATTGTTACGTATAGGTTCGTACAAATGTAACAGAAGAAAAGAGTGAAGTCAACAAGCTTTGTATATTTTAACAAAATAATTAATTTCCCTAGAAAACAATGTAAAAATTGGTAAATAGGACTTACGGTTTGTGAATATAATCCAAAATTTAATCCTAAGAATGAAAAACACAAGTCCTATCACTAAATAGTTCTATTAGAATCCAAGTTCGAATCTCGACGACACACAAATATGGAAGGCAATGACGTCAGATGTGGTCCAATGTACGAATATCAACAATTCCTAAATTGAATCACAGTTTTTGTTTCCGAATAAATCCAGAATAAATTTCCATGAATATCTTTCAGAATTTTTTATAAAAAAAGTCAACTTGTTGAGTTTCCAGGAGAATAAATTATTAAATCCAAAAATCAGATGAAAAACAAACAATCTGGCAACAAATAAAAAGAAAAACCTTGTTCCTTCAAGATGTTAAAACGACTCTCCCAGAAGAATATTAAGAATGCGTATTTAAACCCCAAAAACATCATTTCAAGTCTCGCGAGATGGGTCATGTGGTCTCTTACTACAAGAAATCCATCACGTACGCCAGTGTAGCCCCACTTAAGAACCAATAACAAAAAAGCGTTGTTTACACATGGTGATCACGCAATCAAAGTATGGCCTTGATACTGAGCAATCATTTTAACTGCCTGTTTACGTTCTTGCCAGCCCAAGACGAACTAGGTTAACTAAAAATAATTCTCATGTAACACTTTTACGTCTTAAATAAACAACATTTGCTAAAAGAAAATATCGAATTACTGAAAAAGAATATCGAATCCCTTCAATGATCATTACAATAAAATGTAATGAAACAAAAATAAAATAAAAAAGAATTTTAAAACTAGCACACAAGCAATTTAATTACATATACATAACAGTATGAAAGAATAAGATACGGCTTCATATTGTGCACAACAAAGCTCTCCACTTGAAAGTCTCAGTTTGACGTGTATCGCCTATTTATAGCTCTTTTACCGAAGCCGTGGATCATCTATCAGTTTGTCATGAGGTCAAGAGGTCAAACATATTGCATTACGAAAAACAAAACAAACATGCAACATTATTGCAATCTTTTCTGAACATGTTTTGTTTGAATATTGAAATGCAAGAAAAATGTATTCCACGGAAGTCGATCTGGAGATTAATTACACTGTCCAATCATTCTTGCCACTGAGTTAACCATAACAAGAAAATAAACCGGTGTATCTGGTAGCTGGCCACCTGCTTTTGTTTATATTGCGCATAAAGACGAATATGTTAATGAAAGCAATGGGGTGACCCGTTGACTCTAAATTCACAAGTTCTACGCATGAGAAAATAGAAACATAAAATCATTTGATATTATTACTATATTATCACATTTAATGATGGATGTCATATGATATTGAAAATAAATAATTAATATCTTTTATACGGTTAACTTTGATCAGTTTTAATTTTGGAACTTTCTGTGGTAGGCAACGGTACGATATTGTGCATGATATGATTACAGGGTGCATTTGTAACGAAGTGTGTAGTGATATCAAGAAATTTTCAAATTCATTACTTCCTTGAAAATTTATATTTTCTGTTCTGGAAATATGGCAGGTGTTGCAATCACTAGTGCAATGATACGCTACATGGAAATCTTTTTGTGGAATAGCCTTTAGACTGATGAATGAGCTACTCTGGTTGGTACGTACAGTAGTTTATATTTGCAATCGCATCATTATATTTGATTCAACTGGGGCGGATTGTGGGTGTTAGAAGAAACCAGTTCGACATAACACGTTTCTAGTTGTTGCCGGCTTTACAGCAGCACTTGAATGATATTGGTTTTGTGTGGCCAGTGATGTTTATTGCCTGTGTATCTGGAGTATCGAACCGCTCGGCTTGTGTGTGTGTGTGTGTGTGTGTGTGTGTGTGAAAATGTTTTGAATGCTGTTATCAAAGTTGGCGCGACCTTAAGTTGCTTTATGAATGAATTTCTTTTTGTTATATATCTGTTGTTGTTCTGGATTTTATAACATCTCCGTCAGGTACAACAGAAGACATCAAAGATTTCTTCTTAAAAGTAGTTCCTAGCGCGTGGACACTATGACTGAGACGGCAGGTCTGAGATAACCTGACTGAGATAGAAAAAGTAAGGTCAGCAAGACAGCTAGATTTCTCTGTCGCATGGGTGAGAAACTGATGGAACGGTCATACCGAGTGTAAATGAGTTTTTGGTTCGTGTAGCATACGGTCGCAACTTGTAATTAAAAACAGAAATAACACATGGTTTCCCTTTAAATTTAATTTCATAAGGAAGAAATCGCACAAAATATCATTATTCTAGCCGGTTGTTTGTTCATGTTATGTCACTTCTATCGGAGGTGACAGGCTGGCTAACTCACACTCCAATTTTAGTCAGGTTGACGCTTTCAAACGCAATTAAGAACAACGATTATTGGATTGTTAGGTACGTTGGATTCAAACTTGGATTTAAACATAAACTTTTGTATTTGACCTTTAATTTTTAAAAAAGAAAATTCTTTATTGTAAAATTATGACAAATAATCAGCCACTGCAAATTTGTAAAGATATACTCTATCAATAGACCAGTGAAAGTCAGGAGTTAAACCATCTGGACATTTTGCTCTCTAAAATTACACATGAAATTTGAGATAAAATAACGTGTCATTCACATCACGCAGTTACCGTCAGTATACGTTTGAGTGAAAATTTGCCTGATCAAATTACAATTCGAGGGTAGTGACAATAAATATAAGCGTTACAGGAATGTTTAGATAGATACCCTTTTGAACTCTATGCACGTTTGCTACCGATATATTCTTATAGGAATAAACATTGCAGCAAGTGATCTCGTTTAAGATATATTTTCTCAACTATATTAGACTCGCTTTCCGGGTTAAAAAATAAATTCATCGATTTTAAAAATATTTTTCAGTAGCTACCAGCTGTATTGAAGTTATCTCCAGAAGAGTCACAATGATAAAATTCTGAGCTGATATGACGGGAAAGTCTCTTTTCGATAGAATAATTTCTACGCCTGTTTAAAAAACGAAACAGTTGTTTGGCACAGTACGATTAACAAACTGACCACTTCTGTCCCTGGGATAATTCCCATGCATACTGTAGCGAACATACACCTACCCAGTATATTAGTGACACAGGATACCATATCGAGTATATTAGTGACAATGGATACGATACCCAGTATTATTTGTGGCATAGAATACCATACACAGTATATTAGTGACACAGGATACGATACCCAGTATATTAGTGATATAGGATACGATGCCCAGTATATTAGTGACATAGAATACCATACACAGTATATTAGTGACACAGGATACGATACCCAGTATATTAGTGATACGGGATACGATACCCAGTATATTAGTGACATAGAATACCATGCACAGTATATTAGTGACACAGGATACGATGCCCAGTTAATTAGTGACACAGGATAAGATACCCAGTATATTAGTGATAGAGGATACGATACCCAGTATATTAGTGACACTGGATACGATACCCAGCATATTAGTGACATAGAATACCATACACAGTATATGAGTGACACAGGATACGATACCCAGTATATTAGTGATACAGAATACGATACCCAGTATATTAGCGACACAGGATACGATACCCAGTATATTAGTGACACTGGATACGATACCCAGTATATTAGTGACATAGAATACCATACACAGTATATTAGTGACATAAAATACCATACACATTATATTAGTGACACAGGATACGATACCCAGTATATTAGTGATACAGGATACGATACCCAGTATATTAGTGGCACTGGATACGATACCCAGTATATTAGTGACATAGAATACCATACACAGTATATGAGTGACACAGGATACGATACCCAGTATATTAGTGACACAGGATACGATACCCAGTATATTAGTGACATAGGATACGATACCCAGTATATTAGTGATACAGGATACGATACCCAGTATATTAGTGACGCAGGATACCATACTATCTCTATATAAAAGCACACGCGAGAGCGATGATTACGCTTATTTTGCGAGCAGCAGTTAAGTGATATACTAAAATATTTACACACTAAATTAATATGACAGAGTTTGTAAACACGTCCAAATGAAGTGAAACTCTTTAATGGCGAAGCAAAGTGATGAAACAAAAACTGTGATCACAAAACGTAAACCTGAAGACGTCAAGTTTAGAAATCATCACTTCAAATTCGAGAAAGACCCCCTGAACAACCTGTTTTGGAAACTATAGTCTTTATTCTCTTAAGGTATGCATTATTTTCTTCAGATTATTTCAGTACAAAAAATGTCACCTAAATATCACTCTCAAAAATAAATTAAGTATTGTGGAGTTATATAAAGATCTCAAGATTTCAACACGTACGAGGTTAAAATGATCGCTCATCCAGGTCTCTTTGTGGTAGTCTCTTTGTTCTCCTGTTACCTCCACGACAAAAGGACATACTATGCCTGTGTTTGTGTTTTGTTGTTTTTTTTTTAAATTTTAACGTACTTTTAATTAACTGTCACATGTCTGCAAGACTATGTGTCGTCTTTCAGGTGGTGTTTGAAACTCTTCCCTCTTCTCTCCTATTGTCATTCAATGTTTCCTCTTGTATGCAACGATTGTAAAATTATATGACATTGTATTTATTGCCAGCATTGTGGAGTGTTATCTGCATCCCGATACATATTCAAATCGCTACATCATAACGAGAATCGTTGCCATCCCAAAAATTCAGATTTTTGACGTATGATAGAGCATACTTGATCAAACCTACATACTGAATCCCGGAATCAGTTTCTGGAATCCGTGGTACATGTTCATTGTAGTACATTTGAAGATGTCCTTGGAGAATGCGTAGAATCAAACGTGCTCTCAATTGCGTTCCTTTTGCAACGCTTTCTTTCACTTGCCTTTGAAATGCATTGTTTTTCAAAGAAAAATGTGCTGCAGTGGAAGTGAGTGTGGCCATAAGATGCTCGAGGGCGACTATGGTGGATTTTTGTTGTCTCATCTACAGCTTTCTGGCGAAATACCAGACATTGCAATAGTTGTCCCTACAGTGGCAAATTTTCTGCTGTTCACAGGATTGATTGATCAAACCAAGACCGTAATTCTTGTTGTAAATGAACCATTTCAGTGGAAGTTATTATTTGGTGGCAAACATGGCATTTACTGTTCGTACCAATGGTTGAGGTAAGTCAGCCGTTGGTAAGGACCCAACGTTAGTATTTGTTCTTCCATTGAGTAACATTTATATCACTGATGTTCTTCAAAAAACAAACCGTACTTTTTCCAAAAGAGTTTTCATAACTTAGTCTAATAGAGGACCCGTAATCGCTCTTAACATGGGAGCAGTTACTTTGTCAAAGAATAGAAGAAAAATCCCTGATTAAACGAGCACCGAATTTTCTTTTTTGCCATGTTCCAAAAAATGTGATGTTATCGTCCTAATCATTGTTTCCATGTCTTTGTCAATGGAAATGTCCCCATCAACACAAGCAAATAAGCTTCATATAAAGTATCGAGAACTTCTTTGGAATTCTATTGAATTATAAATTTTGTCATATTGATTCACCATGCATCATAATATTTGGCTAAATTTCTTCATTGTAAAAGTGTTTTGTCGACGATGGCAACGACGAAGCCATGATATCTATTGGGATGACATCTTGTGAAGGTGACTGAGGCAAAAACTCAAAACGGCATCTTATTTTATGCATGGACTTGTGTCCACTTGTTCCTTGGACATAGTACAAGTTTTACCTCGTACACTTTTGTCGTTTGCTTCTTCTTTGTCTTCTTTGCTTTATTGTACGATTTGTTGTATGTGGTTGGAACAGCAACTCTCATTGTCTTCCTCTTTATCTTTGTATTCGTTTCTGTTTTGACTTTTGCTGTTGCAAAAGGATCCAGTCATAGAAGCGAACGAATAATGACTCTTACAATGATATTCTTTTCATGTAAGTCAAAGTTCGATTTTTTTCTTCATCTTCACTTAACATGCCATCGACAGTGACTATGAGTTTGACTGCAGTTGGACAAGATATCGTCGACTTGGCAAATAATACCCTCTACAAATTAAATTTTTTCTCCATGACTTTCTTTTAGTAACGAGCAAGCAGAACGCCACTCTGTACATCACCACAAGATGTCCAGTGGAGAACGATCGCGCAAATGTTGTGTTCGGTAAAAAGTTTGATAAATTCGGTTTTATCCGAACCGCTAGGCACAGAAAAGAACGTGTTAAAGGAATGATGAAGAAATAATGCCTCCCAACTCTGACGATGTGACATTTCGTCGATGACATTGACAAGGGACGACGATGCAGCTATCACTACATGCTTTTAAAATTCTGCGAGAAAACATACCGCACAAGAGGTTTCTCACAGGAGAGAAATAGGTTATACATTTTCCAAATTATACAAAACATGAGCACATTGACACGAAAGTACCCGTAGAATAAATTCTGTTTCTTTTTCTTGACACAGCACGATCTGTATATGTGCTTCTTGTTTTTGACTGTGATGGTGTGCAAATTTACATTCGCTTTGAAAGACCTAGACATGATGATGAACAACGTCTCATATCCAAACATCGAATCCAATTCTTTTCAAGTCATGCAGTTTATTCCATTCACAATTGTAGTGTGTTGAAAAATGCTTTGTCCTCGTTTCAATTTGTTATATCTACCTCATCTTTCATTCTCACAATACATATAAATTAATACTTAAATAGTTGTATATGATAGACAACATTAAATGAGTTGTCCCTATATCTCATATTTTGCCACTAATCAAGTTATGTACTTAGTATTTGTACCTGACTGTTTAGGGCCATTGAATTACCCAGATGAATTAACCAGCACAATTTCTCAAAAAGAAACGGGTTTGCACATTGTCACTAAATGGCCGTTCAGACTCAAAGGACATATCTTTCAATATGATCTAAAGAGGAAAACCTTTTCTCCGCACAACCCAGATTAGGCTTCTTACACATTACCTTTGTTGACGCTGTGATTAATATGAGAAGTCTAAACTCTTCAAGGACAATGAGGCAAAGAAGTGGTTATTTACCGCCAACCTTCAAGTCACTGTTAAGTATCGTCTGTGTCACTAATGATACTATTTGGTTTATAAACGGGATTGTAAAAAATATTTCATGTTCATAAATCGATTAAATTTGTGTTATTTACTAAGTGACTCGAGATTAACAGTTTCTTGGAAGCAATCAGATTGTTAAGCTACCAGATCAAGTGATCTACCTACAGAAACACAGAAAGGTTAAGCAGTTTTTCCCCTGTACAGCATCACAGTAATTTTCGCTCGCTTTAATCATAGCAGAAAAGAAGCTGTATTTAAACAGAAAAATAAATACACAAGGATATTGAAATACATCAAGGGAGAGACTGATCGTTTATTTAAAAAAATAAACATAGAACAGAAACTAAAAATAAGCAACGTAAATTTTAAAGTCTAATTTTATTAAATAAACTACACCCGGGAAAATGCTGCATGACCAATCAACATCATATTCAGTAATGACCGCAGTTAACATTGTGGTCGCTGCATCATATACTGAGTCTTTTTCACATTACGCTCTATATATGTTATTGTGACCTATTCCAAACTAAATCTGATAAAACCCGATATTCGATTATGGTTTGACTAGATGATGATAGATGTGGAAAATCCACTGAACCCAATACAACATTTTCGAGTAAACGTTAAATATTTTCAAGGTTGAATTACTTTAAGTCAGGCATGACCGCATAAAAAAAAAAAAAAACAAAAAAAAAAAAACATTCAGGAATAGCATGTTTCAATATTGTGCCATCTAGCTAATCAGGTTTCCTATTAGGGAATAATTTTACGTTAAATGCGTCGTTACCTTGGTATCGACTTCAAAGATTTTATCCAAATCACTTTCAAGATAATGATGTAATTACTGTGTATTTTGGGAAATATATGTGAGTAGTATCAAACATTTTATATTAATATCTGCGATACAGTTGACGAACGCTGACAATACCAGTATGAAACTATCCATAAGGTGACTTCCTCTAATAAATCAAACACGTATTATTAATAAATAATTCCGAATCAGGTCCGCCTGATAATGGGGAATTAAAACATTTAACGCTTTTTGTTAACACCTTGCTAATTTTTTTCTCTCTTTTTATCGCATCATAAGATTGTCGGTGATTTTATGTTAAGGGAATATGGGGGTAATAAAAGAACATATACTTTATTTCTTGGATCGGAAATTGTGTAATTTCTTTTTTTCTTCATGGCACACAAATAGTACCCAATAATCACACACTTTATCAAAACATCGCGCATCTTACACTAACTAAGGAATGGGTGTACCAGAAAATATTGTCAGTATTTGGAAGGACGTATATCGTTACCCTCGCTTTGAATTTAACTTCCAGCATAAAAAGCAAATAATACAGCGCCAACAGAAATCTATCTCTGAAAATTAGTTTCAAATCATTAGGGAAACAGATTTTGATATCGCCCTCGTAGTTAACCTATGCTAAAATTAAATCTAATTCCGTCATTAATTCAAGCCTATTTCCACACAAACAACGTCTTTCCCCATTATAAGAGATCATATAGCCGGGTTAGATTTTATTGCACCCCACATATTGTAAAATACGCCATTTTAAAAACACCATCTTGTGATACTTAATACTCGACTGCGCTTAATGCCCTCGTTAGTGTTTGATAAATTATGGAACCTTGACAGAAGCTCGAGATACTAAGTTACGAATAGTAGCTACCCTTTTTGAAACCCTGTGTTTTTAGATTTGACCCAAGTCCAAAAATCTGAAAATTGAGACAATAATAAAGAGAATAAAATATAAATTTACAGATGCCCTAAATGAAAGGTAAGTTAAATGAAACAACATACAGACGCTTTCAGATATGTTTACTATTGGTAAGAAATGTTTACAGTGACTTTTATACCTGCATGGGATGTAAGCTCATGAAACAGCACATCAGCTTAGGTTGTTGCTGTTAGAATTTTATCCAATGGCCATATTCAGAGTAAGCTCTCATTGTTTTGGCATTTTAGAAAATAGAAAGAAAATTAAAGGAAGACAAATATTCAACAATCAATATGGAGATACTCTTGTTATTACTGCATTGAATCGTGAGCAAAAGTATTCCGACGACCCCTTCCAACAGCCCCCCCCCCCCAAACAAACACAAAAACCAAACAAAACAAACATGCAAAGTATGTAAGATAACATGGTCCATGCATGAGATAAAATAATGAAAGAGTGTCCTGTTTCGGGCTGCATGGTACACACATCTAAATTAAAGTAAAATATGGATATTTTAAACGTAATGTCCATAGATGTCCTATATAAAAATATAAAAAGAACTACGGAATGCTTCTGTCATTGTTAAAACAAAATTATGTAAAACATTTAAAAAGCAATTTTGTTCCATTTATATATAAATCAGATAATTAAATCCATTATATCATAGTTCCTCAGACATTTCAAGACGCATTTCTTATTATTCGATATTCTTGTTGTCATTGTCGTCATTCTTGCCGTGATTGAAACCATATGCTTTCTCATTGGCTCAATATCTACCATTGTTTCAAAATAATTAACAAAGGTGTCTTGTTTTAGCATTCATGTTTGAAAGAAATTTAAAATCAACGATTTGAACATATTCCAATTTTATAGTATATACAAATTTGCAGAATATCTCAATCAAACTACTTGAAAATTAATATAATTACTGGTTGGTGTCTGAATACTTGAACAATAATATAATTACTGGTTGGTACTACTTTCTTGACGATGACACGGCACAGATTCGGATTAAGTCAGAACCTTAACTTTAAAAATCCTTTATTAAATAGTGCCTCACCATTGTAATCTTGTCAATAAAGATGGGTTCACTGCTTGAATTTTCATACGTTGAAGAACAACACATAAACACGGCAACGTGGGATCAGCGTGAATTTAGAGGTAAACATCTGCTAGTAAACACTGACTTGGTGCTCAGAGAGAAAATTTAGAACCCACTATGGCGGATTTTATATTTCTGTTTTGCGGCAAGTAGTTTCATTTTAATTATGCGCAGTAAAAGCCCAGCTTAATTTAATGCTTCAGTGATAAATGTATAGTTTTCTAGAAATGGTTGATAAATGACATCTGAAGAGTCGAGAACCAGTTTAACCATTTTGTAAATTAGGCTGAGTCGTACAAACACACACACACATAAACGACTGGAACAAAAAAAGATCGATATCTACTGTGGACACAGTGATAGTGATGCTGGAGATACGATAAATAAAATCTTCAAAATGGCAATAATTATTTCGAGAAAAAAATTCGTCGGCGTACAAGCGTCCGAGAATGTTTGTTTGCACGTGGTTTTACAGAACAACGGCAGAATATGTATTTGCTGGTAGTCCAAGCGATTTCTAAGTTCACACATTAAGTTATGTTCTTCTCAGAATTTCAGATATA